>RJWJ010005734.1:0-66503 GCA_004363605.1 Indri indri
AGGAAATATTTAAAGACTTCTACATTAAGCCGTTCTTGATTTTAACTTCCAAGACCAAAGAACTGTGACTTAACTCTAGTTTTTGCTCAAATGTGAAATTTAATCCTCTCTGTGGTTTCAGGGGAAAAGTAGGAGGAAGGGAAAACAGATGGGGAAAAGATTGCAGAAGTGTAGAATGAAGCAGCTGATAGGTGCCAGAATTTTTGGGGGGATGAGAATGTGTTGGAGTTCTACCTCCAAGCTCCTGCTTTCTCAACAAATATGTTAAAATGACCTATGAGTAGTCTTAACAGGTAGCCATTGGTCTCACTACACAAGCATACCAATATTATGCAAAAATAAGAAAATCATTGAAAACATTTTAATATATCAATACCCCTCTCTGATCCAGTCTAAAAGATAGTATAGACAGTGTTGGAAGTTGGTTTACAGACCATAGAAAAGGGACCACTTCTGAATAAAATTTGGAAATACTCCATTTATGTCTTTAAACTTGTTATTGCTCCCTTGACACCTATTATGTACTTCCAGAATGTTTGTTTCACATTAGTACCATAATTGTTTTTTAAAGGGAAATGCAATCTTACAGGCAAATCGGAACAAATATTTCTCCCACCTCAATAATTCTCTTTAATCTAACAACATTCTTTGATACTTGCAGATAATCACAATTTTATATCCTAAAACTAAAGCACACTTTAGCCATTGTATCTTCCTTTGTGTGAAGCAGTCACTTCGCTTTTCTCTTAGCATAACAAAATATTTAATGTGAAACCAATGAAGATTGAGGTCAAGTGATTAAAGTTTGCCTTCTGTTACCAACACCATAACTTTGTTCTCATATTGAACTCATTCATCACTTCAAATGGCTGCGTAATTAATTACACTTCCTGTATTTGATCAGTTCTTGTATTAAAATAATGGCTAAGTCTCTGTGAGTGAGACCCAGCAATACTATGGATTAACTAATGAATGTTTGTTTCTCTCTCACATATTCGACTCGAGGTTTAGGTCAACAGGATGGCTCTGTTCCACAGAGTCATTTAGGGATCCATCGTCTTTCTGTCTTCTTGCCCTGCCATTCCCAAGGCACTGTCCTCATTTGCACAGCTGAAGTTGGTGATGGACAATTCCGTGTTCCAGCTTATGAAAAGAAGAAGAGGAAGCAAAGAGAAATGCTCACTAATTACCTTAAGGTCCGGTTCCAGACCTGACACACATCAGTTGTTAGTCACTCTGGCTGCAAGTGAGGCTGGGAAATGTAGTTTAGCTGGGCAGCTATGTGCCACTTATAATTTATTATAATGGACGAGGATGAAGATGGAGGTGAGTAAATAATTATCAGACTCTCACATATTTTTTAAGCTTCTTGAAATTTCAGTATAGATTTCAGTGGGCAATTTAGAAACTGCACTTTTAATTTACAGTAATCTTGAACATGGATAATGCAATTATGATATGTAGTATGAGTCTTTTTCAGGTAGTTTAGAAAAATTGTAGGCATTGTGGTCTAAAAATAAATAGTTTTTTAACAAGAATTTTAAAATATGAACTTCAGAACAAGGATAATTTTTGAAATATTGATTAAGAAAGAACAACAAAAGGGAGAAAAGGAAAAAAAGAAAAGAGCAAAAAAGACTTCCTGGCAGTTCATAGATTATACAGTAACAATTTTCAATAACGTAGGTATCCTACATGATCAGTTAAGGCTTCCACAAATCCACCACAGTGAACATGTCAGAGTCCAAAAGACCACTTAGTATCTGAAAGTTTATACCTATGTGTTTATATTGTTAAATGTGGCTGTGGATTTCAAAAGCGCTGTTTCCATTTATAACTTGTATAATCTCTCATTCGCCCACTTTTTTTTTTTTTTTTTTTTTGAGACAGAGTCTTGCTCTGTTGCCTGGGCTAGAGTGCCATGGTGTCAGCCTAGCTCACAGCAACCTCAAACTCCTGGCTCAAGCGATCCTCCTGCCTCAGCCTCCCGAGTAGCTGGGACTACAGGCATGCACCACCATGCCCGGCTATTTTTTCTACATATTTTTAGTTGTCCGGCTAATTTCTATTTTGTTTTTTTTAGTAGAGATGGGGTCTCACTCTTGCTCAGGCTGGGGTTTGAACTCCTGACTTCCAGCAATCCTCCCGCCTTGGCCTCCCAGAGTGCTTAGATTACAGGCATGAGCCACTGTACCTGGCCTCATTCACCCATTCTTCATCCTTCTCTGTGACTTCTATCATCATTGATATTGTTCTTTAAATCATCTTTTTCCTCTTAGGAGTCTATTTGACCCTCTAATTTTTACCCTGAAAACCATATTATTTTCTCCCCAGCAGACTGTAAGTTCTGCAAGGGAAATAACCATGACCACGAGACCAGGCTCAGTCTAGCAAGTACCTGACAAAAGATAGATTCTTAATAAATCCTTAATGAATAAAGAAATGAAAGAAAAACAAAATCTAAAATATGCATTTCCCTTCCTATCTTATCTCTTAAAGTTCAAATCACATTTCATACATTTTAATTTTTAAAAATTATTTTTCACCACCTTCTTTTCAGTCCATCATAAATTTTAATTTTATCTGGGCTAGATTGGGACCAGGGATTATTTTATTTGAACCTAAGCAGACTTTAGTGTCTAGCAAAGCTCTAGACAAAAGTGGGTATATATATTTTTAATCTTATAATGCTGATTTAGAAATGGTAAATAATTCAAGAATATGTATAAGAATAGTTCGAGGACATAGTTTTAAGAGTAGAACAAGGCAGAGAGACGAACGATTATTTCTTAAATTCAGGATTCTTTAATAGCAGCTATCCAAGATAATGTCTGTGAAGAACTGCCTTCCTTTGCAAATTCAAAGTACAGTTTCTACTGAACGCATACAGCTTTTGCACATTTGTAAAGTTGAGAAATCGTAAGTCAAACCATTGTAAGTAAGGGACCATAGGTATTTTCTCCTTTAAAAAATACATATTTCTTACCTCTTAATTCTGTTCACAGAAAAGGCCTATACAAAATAACCAACTCAGGAGCAATGGACCCCTTGAAGCCCAGACTGTAGTCTCTAACCTTCATTCCTCACCAAAAAAGTACCAAAACTCCTTGGAGAAATGGATGGTCCAGGTCTGGAGCAGGAAGTGTTAGTAAGATGGGCCTGAAATTTTTCTGCATTTATTTTTTTTTTTCGAGACAGAGTCTCACTGTGTTGCCTGGGCTAGAGTGCCGTGGCTTCAGCCTAGCTCACAGCAACCTTGAACTCCTGGGCTCAAGCAATCTTTCTGCCTCAGCCTCCCAAGTAGCTGGGACTACAGGCACTTGCCACCATGCCCAGCTAATTTTTTCTATGTATTTTTAATTGTCCAGCTAATTTCTTTGTATTTTTAGTAGAGATGGGGTCTCACACTTGCTCAGGTTGGTCTCGAACTCCTGAGCTCAAACGATCCACTCGCCTCGGCCTCCCAGAGTGCTAGGATTACAGGCATGAGCCACCGAGCCCAGCCTCTGCATTTCTTGTATGAACTGTATCTCACCATACACAAGGAGTAGATGAAGAAAAGTTCTCTATGGAAAAACTCCAACTAATAAATGAAAGAGGAACAAAAAAATTAGACTTTCATCATTTTTCAACACCTAATGAAATAATGACTCTAAGCAAAATATAAGGTTAGTTTCAAGTTGCCTATGTTACTAATTTATTCGAAAAGGGATGGAGTATAATTTTGGGATTCTCCTTGTCCCAGTCTTTAGGATGGTCTTTGCCTTGCCCTAACACCCCCCTATCTTGAGGGGTTTTTTGTTTGTTTGTTTTTAGAGATGGGGTCTCTCTCTGTTGCCCAGGCTGGAGTGCAGTGGTGCAATCATAGCTCATTGCAGCTTCAAACACCTGAGCTCGAGCAATTCTCTGCCCTCAGCCTCCCGAGCAGCTGGAACTATAGGTTGTGCACCACCATGCCTGCCTTCTGTCTTGAGTTCTAACTGGTCGGGCTAACATGAAAATTCTTCAGTGATCACAGGGAGTTTGTACTATTATCAGGGATGCTGGCTCAGCTCTCTCTTCAACGGAGCTGTCTTTTCCTGGGAAACTCTTGCCAACTCATTAATAATGACAAAGGAATTCTACTCCAGGAGGCCTTACCCCTGGGTCTGCCATTGCTAGAACTTTATGGGATTCCCAGGAGAAATTAGTGATTAACTATCCCAACAGCTGGCAGTGCTACCCAAGAGGATTTGTCCTACCTTCTAGTGGGACTTTGACCCTTGAATTGTTGATTACTGCCTCAGTCCATTTTGTGCTGCTATAGCAGAATACCTGAGACCAGGTAATCTATAAAGAACAGAGATTTATCTCTTACAATTCTGGAGGTTGAAAAGGCCGAGGTTGAGGGGCCCACAAATTAGCGAGTGCTTTCTTGCTGCATCATCTCATGCTGGAAGGTGGAAGGATGGCAGGAAGTGGGAGGAAGGAGAGGTGCAAGACTTGTCCTTTTATCAAGAACCCACTCCTAAGATAATGGCATTCATCCATTCATGAGGGCAGAGCCGACATAACCTAATCACCTCCTAGTCCCACCTCTCAACACTGTTGCATTGGGGACCAAGTTTCCAAAACATGAACTTTGCGGGACACATTCAAACCATAGCAATTACCTTCCAGAAAGGTATGGTGGCTGCCCAGCCAGATGCCAGATGCCAAGCTCACTGCACCAGTTGAGTGCAAAATTGGGCAAATGGCCAAGTAGCACGCATATCAGGCCAATTAGTGCATAATTCACTAGGAAAAAATTCACGGACACAAGATTGGTGTCCCATTGTCCATCTTAACCAGAGCTAAACATCAGACACTTTCTTCCTTGTGCTGCGGGGCCTTTAAGCTAAAGGATGAAGTGTCAGCCCCCTTCCCCATGACCAGGACTGGGTGCCATGGAGATGTGGTGTGGCGCCACCTAGTCTCTGATCCTATCCTGCCAGTTCACTTTCCAGGTTGGGAGAATCACTGGCATCTTTCATAGTGTGATCAAGTGATTGGGGTCCATCCAAGCCTTGCAGTTACAGTGCTGTGAGGTAGTATTCTGGTGGCAGAACTTCTCATGTGAACGTTCAGGATGAGGACGTTCCAGCCTCAGCTCTGGCTTCATCAGAATGAGGGGTGTTCTGGGATCTAAGTGGACCAGAATTTTGTTCCTTAAGTACAGGGCCATGGTGGTTTCCAGGGAGCTTCACACGAGGCCCACTCGTTTTCTGGGAGACCAGCCTGAAGTGTGTTATCAAAACGACAAGGGAATTTCAGCCTAGATCCAGTTGCTCCCCACGCAAAGATCCAATTATTGAGACAACAGGGATTGCCAAGGAAGAAAGGAATTTTAATGCAAAAGACATCTGTCAGGAAAACAGACAAAAATATACTTAGAGGATGTACCAACAGTACCTGCTCCTGGTTGCCTGTCCCTCTGGGAGCTGGCCTGTTATCAATTTCCCTAGACCTCGAGGAAACACCATTTGTTGATATACTATTTTACAAACAGGAGTGCCTTGGCTATCTAATTGGTGGGAAGAGATTAAGGCCCATTGGTTGCACAATTGCCAAACCTCCTCTTTTGGCCTTCAAGTCCACCCTTCCATAGACGGTGTTCTGATGTCCCTGACAGTGCATGATGGCTACCTCCCTGGGCAGTAAAACGGCTTTTAATAACTCAAGAATTTGTGGTCCATATTTAATTTTCTTATTTTCTGAGGTAAGGTACCCTGGTTTCTTACAAATAGCTTTATGAGTGTGTACCACCATAAAGGCATATTAGAATCAGTCTAGTTCATGCAATTAATTTATTCTTCTGAGCAGAAGTCCTTGTGGCCAGTAACGACAGCATACCTAGCTTTGCAATGTCCTTGTTCCATAAGGCTGCTTCCATCCATAAAGAGCTCTTCATCTGGGTGCAACAAGGGCTGCTCAGTCAAATCCAGGAGACTAGAATTCACTTAGTCAATAATCTGAATGTAATCATAGAATGGGGAACGAGAATCCCATAGGCAGGAAGGTGGCTGGATTTAAGGTGGACACCACCTTCAGAGTTACATTAGGATTATCTAACAAAGTGTTACCAAAAGTTCAGTACTCGTCCCTGTGGCTAAAGAATGAGAACAAACAGTTTGAGGAAAACGAAAGAGAAGTTTATTAATTTGCCAGCAAATGAGGAGGATGGCAGACCTTCATCTTAAAGAACCACCATCCTCCTTTTTAGCAGAAATACAGAGCTTTTAAATGGGGTTTTTACCTTCAGGCTATTGCTGTTTCACTATGGTTGGTGGTCCTGGTTGGCCTTATATCTGGTGAGATGATCCCATGATCTTTGCCTGGACAATTCCCTTGAGCCATCTCCTATGCTTTGAAACACAGAACAAAGAACACTTCTCTGCCCCTCTGATTACTGGCCCCAGGCAGGAATGCAGATTTTAATTCCCAAAAAGAGTGGGGGAGGTTTTAAAGAGACAACTTATAATACATTTTGCCCTTTTTCAGGCCCTTACTTCTGTTACATATTCCCCACTGTCAATTTTACCCTTCCGTATCTGTGGGAGCAGGGGCGACATAGTCATTGAGCTACTTCTTGCTGAATTGGGGCAATGTTTTAGATGGAAAGCTTGTTACCAGGTGAAAAAGGACATGAGCAACAACTACAACCATGAGGATTGATAAGGGGAAGTGGAGGATACCTGACAAGAGAGATTTTATCCCACCTTACTGTCACTTTGTACACAACGTCTGATACAGGGCTGGGCAAGAAAGAAACATGGGTCCTCTGAGTACAGAGCTATTAGTCTCACTCTATAGGTGATCGGAGAGACTGGCCTCTGCAAATTCAGAGTCTAGGAAGGCAAATTATATACAGGAATATGACAAACCCAGCAGTGAGACAGTTCAGCAGAAGAGGAAATCCTCACTCCCTCCTATAGACAGAACAAATAACCAAAGAAATAATAGCAGAAATATCAACATTTTCATTTTTCCTTCTCCTTAAATAGATACTTTAGATCACTCAAAGGCTGGCCTGTCCACTGGAGGCTTGGGGTCCTCTTCCTCCATGGGATGCCTCTTTACTCTGGTATGTTGGACCCAGCATTTTACTCCTGACAATTTCAATGAGGTGTGAGTTGTTAGAGGCACTTCATAGGGTCTTTTCCACTTCTCTGCTTCCAACTGGGACAGGGACCTGAAAAAGGCTAACTCATGCATAGTGGTTAGTAGTTGATATATTGCTATACTCTGTTTTCTTCACTTTGATTGTATTACCATACTTACCTCGAGATGCTGGGAAGTGTCTCTCATAAGCTACTTCATAGGGGCTTAACTTAAGCCTGCTTCTAGGGGCTACCCTTATCTGGAGGAGGGCAAGTGTGACACCCTATCCCACTTTGGATGGGTTTCCTGCATCAATTTTGCTATAGTTTCCTTTAAAGTATGATTTATTTTCTCCATTTTTCTCATAGATTGAGATATTTAGGATGCATGCAATTTTCATTCTAGATGGAGGGCTTTGGTTACTTGCTGAGTTACCTCTAATATAGAGGAGGGTCCATTATCACTCCGTATGGAGGAAGGGAGCCCATACCTCAGAACGAGTTTCTTCCAAAGGATTCTAGTAGCTATAGATGCTCTCTCTGTTCAGGTAGGATAAGCCTCCACCCAGCCTGAAAAGATATCTACTAATATAAGCAGCAGGCACTTTTCTGTCTTCGGATTGTTTCAAGCACATGAAGGGCAGCTCTGAGTTATTTTTGGATAGTTTCTTGCAAATAGGGTCCTGTTAAATGAGGTTCCACTGAATCCATTAAGGCATCAGGCCTATAATGTGTGCATTTGCGTAGGTGCCTCATAAAGGGGCCCAACCAAGGCTTTGGTAAGAAGAATAAGTCCATGAGAATTCTGTCTCAACTTAGCTGTGCCATCCCAAGTTTCAAAGCCCCATCTTTAGTTTAAAGGGGATTTATATATCTAAATCTAGTGAGGGTATCAAGGTCCTGAGGAACAGATCACCCTTAGTGGCCTCCTTAGCAGCTCTGCCAGCAGCCTAATTTCTTTTTGCAACATAAATTCCTCCCTTTTTGGTGACCAGGACAGTGCATGATGGCCGTCTGCTTGGGCTCAGCCATGGCCTGTATCAGGGCCGTTATTTCAGTAGCATACTTAATAATAATATCCTTATTTCCTACTGTCAGGAGCCCCCTTTCCTTCCAAATGGCACCATGAGCATGCATGACCATAAAAGCATATTTAGAGTCCATATAAATGTTTACCTTTTTTCTTCTGGATAACTGAAGAGCTCTGTTGAAGGCAATCGGCTCAGCTTTCTGGGCTGCAGCACAGGCGGCAGTGCCATTGCTTCCAGTACCCGTTGTTCCATGATCACTGCATATCCAGCCCTTTGTTGCCCATAAAGCTGCTCCCATGGGGGAACATATCTCAATTTGGCTCTGGCATCAGCTGATCTGACAGATCCATCCTGCTAGAATAGACAGCCTCCAGAACGTCTAAACAGTCATGCTGCAAAGGCTCATTGTCTTCAGCTGGTAACAGGGTGGCAGGATTGAGAGTAGACACAGTCCTCAATAACAACTCACAAGTAGTGGTAGCTGCTACTGCCTGGAGGTGAGGAGGCCATTCTCTCACAGTATTATCCAGTAGCTTAGTATGCCGCTGGCCATGGGATGTCTCCCAGCATCTGTACTAAGACTCCAAGGCTCATTCCTTGTTTTTCGTGAACGTGTAATTTAAATTCTTTCTGCAAGTCAGGCAACCCCAAAGCAGGGAGAGTCATAAGACTGCTTTAGTTTTTCAAAGGCATTTTGGCAGTCTGTGGTCCAGCTCGGGCTCCACATCTGTCCCTTTAAGGGCTTCATACAAGGGCTTTGCTATTAGTCCAAAGTTTGGGATCCAGATGCGACAGAACCCAGTCATTCCTAGGAACCTACGAGGTCGCAATGGGTTCCCTTGGTAATTTGGAATCCCAAATAAGTAACCTGCTGTTTGCAAATCTGTCAGTTGTAGGTTCTGCAAGTCCCTTGCTAAACTCTCGCTAAACAGAGTAGGAGAGCTTTTTAAACCCTCGAGGCAACACAGTCCTACAGTGCTGTGGGGTTATCCTAGTCTCAGGATCCTGCCATTCAAATGCAACTGAGTACCATTCATAGTCACTTGTACAATATCATTAATGGCATGTAGATCCTGCACAAATCTATACTCATTGATATGTGGAATTTAAATTCTTTCTGCATATCCCAGGGTCCTCTCAGCCCATACGGCCTTACTCACCTTTCTGGTAGACCTCGGGAGGAATAGAACTTGTTTCTTCTTGCAAATGCTGTAGTTGCAGCCAAAGATGTGCAAGCCTGCCGAGGCCCAAACTTCAAAACGAACACAGTGCTCCACAGTGGCAGCCTCCTGGGTGCTCCACCAGGCCCTGGTATTGAAAGCCAGCAGGAGCTTGGCAGTGCCCCTGGAGGTGAGCTTCTGCTACTTCTGGAATAGCTCCCAACACTCCTGCTGCTAGCCCAGGTCCAGCGTGACTGCTAAGAACGTCAGTGTCACCTGAATCGATAGTGATAGCAGAGAAGCGCCAGCTCTGGCGGTGGCTCTCCCCGTGGCCTGCCTCCTGGGCCCACAGCTGACAAGTTGCTCAGCCGCCACTGCCTGGCTTCTGTCCCCTGCTTGGCTTGCAGAGCACTATGCACAGCTGGTGCCAGGGGCTGGGGCAGTGGCCACGGCGGGGGTGGGGAGCATACAACAATTTTCTATAATAATTATAATTACCACTGATAACATATACCAAGATGTATCAGAATTTCAGGAATCTCATACAATGTTGGAACACATATTCATAACATATCCATATAAGTATAACCCAAAGAAAGTTAAACACCACTTCATACTTGACAATGAGTCCTGCATGGTTTTAACATACCAAATAAGACTAATACGTCTCTCTCAGACTTTTAGTGCCTCTATTATTTAAAAGCTAGTTTGAGGTTAAAAGGACTGAATTTAGAATTTTGCTTTTGGAAAGTTTGTCAAATATTAAAGGCTTAGAACATTTGTTCAAAATAGAATCAGAAGTCACTGTGTAACGGTCATTTATTTAACTGAGACTGATAGTCACCAAAAGACCTTAAAGGCAATACAGGAAGTTACATGGGTGTGAAAACCTTAATCCTTTAAAGTCTAGTTTTTCTGGTTAGTCAAAAACCTAATAAAGACAACACAGGGACTATCTCAATAAAGCATACGATCTTTGTTTCTCTTAGGCCATTTACCCACAAGGTAAAAAAAAAAAAAAAAGCCCTTCTTTAGTGCTGTTATTTTTCTTACAGAAACCCATTTAGGCAACTTGGAAGTCAACCCTCGTGAAAGGGGTACCAGAATCTATCAGACATGAGAATACTGAGTCCAGGGTCATGAGTGAACATTATATTATAAAGGAAACAAGAAACTAGAAAACCAATACCTTGAGAAAGGGAATACATAACTCTGAGTAATAGCACAGGAAGATTTTTTGACTATATTGAACAATTCAGACATATTAAGAAGTTAAGAAAAAACATCGCTTTTCAGACCTTTAAGGTAAACATTTCAGCATGATACCTTTACAGCAGACTTAGAACCAGAGAGGGAAAAAAATTACAGGAGCCCAAGAAAAGGTTGGAGGAGAGGGTCACCATCTCAGGCCTTCTTGAGGGGAGGAGAGCTGAAAGCAGTAAGACACCACAAAAGTTGAACTTCTGAGATTTAAATCTGAGAAATTTCAAAAGAATCAGATTATAGAATTGGAATTAAAACCTCTTGTAATTTTATTAAGAATAAACTAATATTTTAAGAGAAACTTCTTGTTTTACCCTAAATTTTTTCCTTTTAGTTGTAGCCAACTGGATCACATACAAAATTCCTTTATAAATTTTTATAACTTACGTAGGCTATCTATGACATGCTTGGACTTTTTGTTTTGTCCTAAATTTGTCTTAAATAACCAGTCATTTTACTTTAGGACCAAAAAGATCTTTTTCATATAAAATTATTTTCTTTTCTGTTTAACCTTATTTGTCAAAATATGTCTTTATATTTATAACTTTCTTCACATCTCTCTTTCCTATTTACTGGTATTTTTCTACATTACAATGATTATATATTTAAAAAATTTTTAATTTATTTAAAAAAATTAATTCAAAATATTAAGGGGTACAAAAGTTTTTGTTACATGGACACACTCTATAATGCTGAAGGCAGGGATTTCAGTGTGTCCACCACCAGGACAGTGTTCATTGTACCTGATAGGTAAGTTTTTATCCCTCATCCTCCTTCCAACCCTCTCCCTTCTTTTTTTTAATTTTTTAAATTTTTTATTGCTTTAATTTCAGAGTATTTCTGGGGTACAAATGCTTTGATTACATATATTGCCTTTGCACCACCCAAGTCAGAGCTGCAAGTGTGCCCATCCCCCAGACAGCACACACTACATCCGTTAGGTATGAATTTACCCATCCCTTCTTCCCCCGCCACCTGCCTGGCACTGTATAAATGTTACTTCCATATACACTCATAAGTTTTGATCAATTAGTACCAATTTAATGGTGAGTACATGTGGTGTTTGTTCTTCCATTCTTGTGATACTTCACTTAGAAAAATGGTCTCCAGTTCCATCCAGGATAATACAAGAGGTAGTTCACCATTTTTTTTTTTATAGCTGAGTAGTATTTCATGGTATACATATATCACATTTTATTAATCCACTCATATATTGATGGGCACTTGGGTTGTTTCTACGTCTTTGCAATTGTTAATTGTGCTGCTATAAACATTCAAGTGCAGATGTCTTTTTTATAGAATGTCTTTTTTCCTTTGCGTAGATACCCAGTGATGGGATTGCTGGATCAAATGGTAGTTCTACTTTTAGTTCTTTGAGGTATCTCCATACTGCTTTCCACAGAGGTTGCACTAGTTTGCAGTCTCACCAGCAGTGTATGAGTGTTCTTATCTCTCCACATCCACACCAACATTTGTTGTTTTGGGAGTTTTTGATAAAATCTATTCTCACTAGAGTTAAGTGATATCTCATTGTGGATTTGATTTGTATTTCACCGATGATTAGAGATGTTGAGCTTTTTTTCATATGTTTGTTGGCCATTAGTCTATTTTCTTTTGAAAAGCTTCTGCTCATGTCCTTTGCCCACTTTTTAATGGGGTTGCCTCCCCCTTCTTAGTTTCCAATGTCCTTTACATCTTTTTGTGCCCATGTGCACCCATCACTTAGCTCCCACTTATTAATGAGAACACGTGGTGTTTATTTTTCATTCCTGAGGTACTTCACTTAGGATAATGGTCTCCAGTTTCATCCAAGTTGCTGCGAATGACGTAGCTTCATTCCTTTTTGTGTCTGAGTAGTACTCCATGTGGTATAAATATATATACCACATGGTCTTTATCCACTCATGAATTGATGGGCACTTAGGTTGATTCCATATCTTTGCCCTTATGAATTGTGCTGCTATAAACATTCGAGTGCATGTGTCTTTTTGATAAAACAATTAGTTTTCCTTTCAGCAGATACCCTGTAGTGTGATTGCTGGATTAAATGGTAGATCTACGTTTAGCTCTTTAAGGAATCTCTACACTGTTTTCCACAGAGGTTGTACTAATTTGCAGTCCCACCAACAGTGTATGAGTGTACCTTTTTCTCTGCACCCATGCCAGCATCTGTTGTATTTTGACTTTTTAAAAATGGCTATCCTGACAGGGGTAAGGTGGTATCTCATTGTGGTTTTAATATGCATTTCCCTGATAATTAGTAATATTGAACAGTTTTTCCTGTCTGTTGGCCATTTGTCTATCTTCTTTTGAAAAAATTCTGTTCATATCTTTTGTCCACTCTTTGATAGATTGTTTTGTTTTTTTTTTTTTCTTGCTGTTTTGAGTTCTTTGTAAATTCTGGAAATTAGACCTTTGTTGGATGTATAGTTTGTGAATATTCTCTACCATTCTGTAAGTTATCTACTTGCTCTGTTAATTATTTCTTTTGCTGTGCAGAAGCTTTTTAATTTAATTAAGTCCCATTTATTTTTGTTGCTGCTGTATTTGCCTTTGGGATCTTAATTATAAATTCTTTGCCTAGGCCTAAGTCTAGAAGACTTGAGGTCAGGAGTTTGAGACCAGCCTGAGTAAGAGAGAGAACCCATCTCTACTAAAAATACAAAAATTAGCTGGGTATGGTGGCACATGCCTGTATCCCAGCTTCTTGGAAAGCTGATGCAGGAGGATCACTTGAGCCCAGGAGCCTGAGATTGTAGTGAGCTATGATGATGCCATTGCACTCTAGCCTGGGCAACACAGTGAGACCCTGCCTCAAAAAAAAAAAAAAATGACATAAGCTATCAATTGGCTATACATTGTTCTTTGTATTACGAATTCCAACAGCAAGAAGACACTGTGTGAGGCAGCTAGTCTGGAAGAAAATGATGGTAAACAATTGCCCCCAGTCATGGGTGAGACTTAAGTCCCATACTCAAGTCTTCCTGGGCCTGACAAATTTTGCATACCTTACCCAGCTCAAACTTCTCTGAGTTACTTTTATTCTCAAGGGGAACCTTCGAGTCCCTTGAAATTACTTGCAACATGCATGTGAATATATTGTGGTGGTGGTGATGGAAGGAGGTTTACCCATAGTTTTCATCAGGTTCTCAAAGGGGTCTATTGCCCCAAACAAGATAAGTGGAAAGAGTGTGGGATTTGGACTCAGAGGAAGATTATCCAAGTATTTTCTGGCTATGTGATTGGATGTGAGGGAGATTTGACAGGGATGGCCGGCTATTACCTGGGCTGCTCAGCTAAGTTGATGGGGCCGAGCTGGCTTTCCCTGGTCTAGGACTTCAGCCCCTTGAAAGGGTGGGGGACAGTGTGACCTAAGGCCAGGGGGACATGCTGCTGCCCAAGGTCAAAAATAATTCAAGCCCTCACTTTGTTATCTTCCCTGGTATTTAAACCTTCTGAATTTGGGTGATTTTAGTGGTGTGCCCTCCCTAGGTCTCTGCAGCCTCCAGTACTTCCCATTGCTTTACAAGCCCAAGAGTCACAGTTTATATTAGGCCAGTTCCCCCCACCTGCACCCCCAACTCTTCCCGCAGATCTTCTCATGGTTAAGATCCTTCTCATTGTTCCGGTCTCAGCCCAAATGTTGCCTCTTCTGAGAGGCTATCCTTGGTCACCATAGGTCAGTGCCACCCAAAAGACATATGATGTGAGTCACAAATGTGAGCCACTATGTCATTTTAAATTTTCTGGTAGCTACGTTAAAAAAGGGTAAAAGGTGAGATTCATTTTACTAATATATTTATTTAATCCAATATGTCCAAAATATCATTTCAATATGTAATCAATATACAAATTATGATTGTGATATTTTACATTTTTTTTTTACATTAAGTCTCCAAAATCCAATGTGGATTTTATACTTAACAACACATCTCGCTTTGGACTAGTCAAATTTCAAATGCCCCACGGACACCTGTAGGTGAATAGCTACCATACAGGACAGCCCTCGACAAAGCAGCCCCCTTTCTCCACTCTAAAGGCCTGTCTGATTGCTTTCATGGCATTTACCATAATCTAAAGTTATCTTATTAATCTGTTCCTGATGTGCTTACTGTTTGTTTTCCCTCCTAGAATGTAAACTCCATGAGGGCAGGAATATTATTCAGTTCACAGTTACATCCCCAATCATGAGTACTCAATAAATACTTTTTAGATGGATGAATGAATGAATGCTCAATTGTCAAATAGATGAATAAATTCATCAATGATTGAAAAAATGGATGAAGCTGACTGACTTCTATAGGTATTTGAACATGTGACCCCTGCTTTAGGCAAATCACTTGACTTTTCTGAGCCTCTGTAAAATGGGGACAATTTGATCAACTTCATAGGGTCAAAGAATTAAACAATGACTTATGTGAAATTGTTTCATAAATTGTAAAGTCCTCTGTAAACATCACTTATTATCATTAAACGACTTGCCCAAGTGTACGTAGTTAGTAAGTGGTGTAAGAGACGGGTTTTGGAATCACGTGGTCCTGGCTCTGCTGTTAACCAGTTGCATGACTTGGGCACATTGCCCACCCTCTGTGACCTACTGACACAGGGTCTCCAGGGAAGGGGCCTGGTAAGCTAGATTTTTAACAAACGCCCCGAGTAGTTCTCATCATCAAGCAAGTTTGGGAAACATGAGATACGAAATTACTACTCTCCCAGGGCTATCTGTGATCCTGCCAAGGTTAACCTTCTTTTTGACTGAGTGCACATCTTCAGAAAGATTCGTGAGCAGCAATGAGAAAGATGATAGCACCTTGTCAGACAGATGGGAAGTCTCACCCTGGTGATCAGTGGAATGACAGATGCTGCTGCCAAATCACTCTCCTCCTCTCACCTGAAGGCTGATGTCGGCTCTAACATCAATTACCTGGGTCACTGTGTGTTTTCAGGTCAGAAATCAAAATCAAGAAGGAAGGAGCAGAATCTCTTTTCCTTGGAGAGGTCTGTCATCTAAAAGAGGGATCCTAGTGGTGGCCACTGAAAAGGCACCGGCCACCAGTGTCTGACAAGCCCCCCGACAGAAAGTCAGGGATCCAAGTGAAGGCCTTGGGAATTGCTCCAGTCCTTTTAGATATAGTCTAGAAATACCAAGACAGCTTGCAGAATGAGCACCAGGTGGCTATAGGAGATAAAAAATCTTTCCTCTCTAAGATAAATGTTTAAAATATTTATTGTACTCTTTTAATTTCCTTTGAATATTCTTTAATATTTAGTATATATTTAGTGTTCGAAAGTCTCCTACCCCCCATTTTAAACTTAATCTGTTACCTTGCTCATAATAAGAGACTTGCAGTACCATTTTTTCACCTACCAGATTGGCGAATACATAAAAGTCAACAGGCCATGTTGGCAAGGTTGTGGGAATTAGATACCCTTATATCGTTGCTGATGTGAGTGTAAATTAGTACAAATCCTTCAATGGGGTGGGGGTGCAATTTGGTAATAGATATCAAAATTATAAATATGTATATACTAGATCTAGTAATTCCATTTCTAAAGTATAGTACGTTAACACAGAAGCAAAATATCCTAAGTACATATATACAATGGAATATTATTCAGCCCTGAAAAGGAATAAAACTCGATACATGCTATAACATGGATGAATTGGCTGAGTGAAATAAGTCATAAATGGCTTATAAAGAAGTGGGTAAGTGTAGTAAGCCAACACACAAAAAAATGAATATTGTATTCTCCCACTTATATAACGTATCTAGAGTAGTTAAATTCATAGAAATAGAAGGTAGAATGACTGCAGGCTGAGGGGAGGAAAAATGAGAAGACATTGTTTAATAGGTGTAAAATTTTAGTTTGGGATGATAAAAGAGTCTGGAGACGGATGGTGGTGATGGTTGCACAACAATATGAATGTACTTAATGCCACTGAACCATACACTTAAACATGATTAAAATGTAAAGTTTATGTTATGTTAATTTTATGTTATTTTACCACAATAAAAACTATCATATGTACAAAGTTATTCATTACAGTATTATTTATAAGAAGAAGATTGGAAACAACTTAAATATCCATCAGCAGAGGACTGGTTACATGTAAATTATAGTGTATCATACAATGAAATTCTATGCAGCAGGCTGTTAAAAAGGAAATATTTTATACATTGACTTATGTGTTGGATAGTGTCTGTTTTCCCCACCAGATTCACTGTTTATCTTCTATGCCTCATTGCGTGCCCTGGAAGGCTGCCCTTTATGGAGAATAGTGCCCTGTGCCTGCTGTTGGTAAGGCCAGTGGGAAGCACCAACAGGAGTTCCTTCCCCGGCTCCCTCTCCCCTAAGCCTCAGGTTGGCAGTGGCCATGCTCCTCTCCGAAAGGCCGCAGCTCCTGCTGGGCAGGGTTCTGGCAGTATCTGCACCCCACCTTGCCTCTTCCAGTATGGACTCAGTGGTGACATGCACCCACTGAGGTTAATGTATTGGAGTGTTCCTGGAATACTGTTATAATCCAAAGGCTTAGGGAGAGAGAAATGTTGCAGTGGACTATTCCCGTGCAGACCACTAAGCCACCTGCTGAGCACACATTCAGGGAGATCTGCAGGAGACGCCTTTCCTAAACCATTAGGAAATACGTTAGTGAAAGGAGAGGAGCACCAGCATCCTTGAACACTTTGTGGCGACTCTTCTCTCTGGGTGGGAAATAAGAGCAGGAGATGCTACGACGGAGCTAGGTTCCTGATGTCAATGGGATGAGTAGAATCCTGGAGCGGTGGAGGCCGGGCAGCAGCGAGAGACAGGGCAGCATTACTCTAACAAGCCACAAGGACTCCAGAGCAGAAATCAGAGGTTTTGACATGCAGGGATCTGTGATGGTGGCTATTGGTCACGGGGTCCTTGGGAATAAAAGAGCGAGGCAGATTTCTAAGGTTCTGCTCGATCTGTTAAGCGGAAAGTACTCTAGGAAAAGTAGGCAAAAATCTGTCCCGATCTCTTGTCCAGTTGTCATCTCTGAGACAGTACATGGGTTTGGAGGCCCTGGATTGGGGAGGAGGTAGGTTCTAATGAGGAAGGACTCTGCAGTGTGACCACAAACCGTCCTTGAAGGAACCTACAACCATTTCCCAGTGTCAGCCTAAAAGGAAGAAGCTGAGGCAAACTTAATAGAAATAGGGGGTTTATTTGGGTCGAGCTTGAGGATTGCAACCCAGAAGCACAGACGCAAGTTGCCTTGAATATACACTTGCACTAGCAGCAGTTATAAGGATTTTTAAAGGAGAAAAAGAGGCAGCTCTTGAGTTGTTTACCAAGAATTTACATTAAAATAACATAAGCTATTAATAACCTATATTGTTTTTTGTATCACAAATTCCAGGAACACGAAGATAATGGGTGACGCAGCTAGTCAGGAACAAAATGACCTTAAACAATTGTCCCAGACATGAGTGTGTGTGTGTGTGTGTGTGTGTGTGTGTGTGTGTGTGTGTGTGTGTGTGTATGGGGGTGGGGGGGCGTAACTGAAGTCCGGTATTGACGTCTCTCTGGGCCTGCAAACCTCGCATAGCTCAGACTGCTCTGAGATTTTTTTTTCCCACCAGGGTAACTATACAATGGGAAAAATTTACACCCAAACTTTCCTAGAGTTATTAGATACTGGCTCTAAAGTGATGCTAATTTCTGGAGACCCAAAATGCTATTGTGGTCCACCTATCCAGAAGAGACTTACGGAAGTTAGGTGATAGATACAGTCTTGTTCCAAGTCCATGAGATCCCTGTGCTGATTTCCCTTGTCCCAGATTGTAGAGTGGTAACAGGTATACTCCGTAAATTGATGATCCCCCATGTTGGCTCCCCGACCCATGGAAGCAAGATTCGGAGCAGTGTAATATTAAAGTATGTAATGTTCTATTATTTGTAAAAGGAGAAAGGAGACTATATCTTATATTCTTAAATATCGTATTAGTTAGGAATTAGGTTTAGCTTGAAATGATAACAACAACAAAAACCAAAACAAAAAATCAGTGGCTTTATAAAGATAGAAGTTTATTTCTCTCTATAAATGTCTAGGGCAGCAGTCCAAGGCGGAGGCAGGAGCTGTGCTCTACGACACACTCAGGGACTCAGTTTCCTTCTAGTTCACTGGCCTTCCATCCTCAGATCATGGCTCTGTCCTCAAGTTCAATGTAGCATCGACCTTCCAGGCAGCAGGATGGAGTTATCATGCAGGAAGGGTCAAATAGAAGCTTCTGAAACTGCCCCCATCCTGACCTCCAAGCCAAGGTAGTAAACCAAAAGTAACACCACATATCTGGGAGAATTACAGAGATTAATGACTCAGTCAAGGACTTTAAAAACACAGAATGGGTAATTTCTACCACATCCCCATTTAACTCATCTTCTTGGACAGTGCCACAGCCAGAGGGTCTTGGAGAATGACTATAGATTATTGCAAACCTATCCAGGAAGTAATGCCATCTCAGCTGAGGTTCTGCGCTGGCACAAGTTAGCATAGCCACTCATCACCCAGGACTGATAGTACACTATTGGTTTATCATAGGTGATCATTTTGTTCATTGCTATCAGCAAAGTTTGCCTTCATGAAGAAGGAAGATTAGCACATTTACTGTTTTATCTCAGGGCTATGTCAGCTCTCTTTCTGTTACAACATAGTCTATAGAGAACTTGATCATCTGAATATCTCACAGAGTATCATGTTGGTCTGCCATATTAATAAAGTTGTATTAACTGGTCTTGGTGAGTGGAAGGTAGCCAGCACCCTAGATGCATGATAAAATATGTGCATGCCAGAGCATGGGAAATAAACCCAGCCAGGGGCTTGCTACAGTGGGGATGTTTCTATGGACGGATCGCTCTGGGTTCTGGTAAGAAGTCTGTCTACTCACATTTTCGGTTCTAAACTTACTAGTGGCTTCCCATGGTTGCTAGCCCAGGGGTGTATCACCATCCTTTATAGGTTTCTCATACCCTGCCCAAATTGTTATAAATAGTTGTTATTAAACTCTGTTTAAGCACCCGTTTGTAGTATGCCATCTGCTTCTTATCCTTCCCGGTAGTATGAAATGGAAAGATCTACAAGATGTATTGGAAAGTCACAGAAGCAAGATTAGGAGCAGTGTAATATTAAAGTATGTAATATTCTATTATTTGTAAAAGGAGAAAGGAAACTATATCTTATATTCTTAAATATCATATTAGTTAGGAATTAGGTTTAGCTTCAGATGATAAAATGATAAAAACCAAAACAAAAAACCAGTGGCTTTAAAAAGATAGAAGTTTATTTCTCTCTATAAACATCTAGGGCAGCAGTCCAAGGCGGAGGCAGGAGCTATGCTCTACGACACACTCAGGGACTCAGTTTCCTTCTAGTTCACTGGCCCTCCATCCTTAGATCATGGTTCTGTCCTCAAGTCCAATGTAGCATCGACCTTCCAGGCAGCAGGATGGAGAACTGTAAGAAGGAGCAAAGACCATATACCAAGAAAGGCTCCAAGAAGCTGCCACATGACCCTTTTGTTTATATCCCACTGGGTCACATCTAGCTGGAAGGGAGCCTGGGGAACATAGTTTTAATTCCTGGCAGCAAGGAGTCCAATAAAAAATTCTAATACTATTTAAGAAGAGAAGAATGGATATTGAAAGTAATTAACCATCTTTATCACATAAACGCATTTAAAAATAACTTGGGAAGAATATCAAGAAACTGATAGCAGTGGTTACCTGGGGAGGAGGCTGGCAGGTGAGAACAGGACAGATGAGAAATAACAGTGGCAGGCAGAGTCTTCACTATATATCTCGCTACATATTTTGATTGCGAACCATGTGTATGTATTACTTATTTCCAAACTTAAATAGATTAATTTAAAAATTCCTCCCTAAAGATAAGTAAATAAAACAAGAAAAAATATTACAGCTAGTCTCAGCTTTTATATGAATAAAAGAGCCAGGAAGTCCAGTGGGCTTATGACTCCCAATAATGGGGCCATTAATGTCCTAATCAAAAGAAGAAGGTATAACCAGGGTGTATTAGTTTTCTATTGCTGTGTAACAAATAGAACTACTTAGCTGCTCAACATAACATAAATTTATTATCTGACAGTTTCTTTGTGCTGGGAGTCTGGCATGTTTTAGCTGGATCCTCTGCTCAGGGTTTCATAAGGCTGAAATCAAGACGTCAAATGGTTAGCCTGAGCAAGAGCGAGACCCCATCTTTACTAAAAATAGAAAAATTAGCCAGGTGTAGTTGTGTGTACCTGTAGTCCCAGCTACTTGGGCGGCTGAGGCAGGAGGATCGCTTGAGCCCAGCAGTTTGAGGTTGCAGTGAGCTATGATCATGCCACTGCACTCTAGCCCAGGTGACAGAGTGAGACCCTTTCTCAAAAAAAAAAAAAAAAAAAACAAAACAAAAAACAGATGGATGGCTGTGTCATTATTGGGAGGTTCAACCAGGGAAAGATCCACTTCCAAGCTCATTTAGATTGTTGGCAGAATTTATTTCCCCGCTGTTGTTGGCTGTCAGCTAGGGACACTCTCAACTCCTAGAGACTGCTCCAGGTCCTAGCCACATGGCCCCTCAATCTCAGCAACATGCCTTTGTCAAATCTTGCTAATACTTTGAATCAGTCTGATTTTCCTTCTGTGACCAGTTAGAGAAAACTCACTGGCTCATGTGATTAAGTCAGGTACACATAGATAGTCCTCCTTTCTTAAAGTCAACTGTGCCCATATGGAATAGAATGGACAGCCCAGAAATAAATGCTCACATATATGGCCAAATGATCTTCAACAAGGGTGCCAAGACCATTCAACGGGCAAAGGACAGTCTCTTCAAAAAATGGTGCTGGGAAAAGTGGATATCCACATGCAAAAGAATGAAGTTGGACACTTATCTTGAAACATACACAAAAATTACCTCAAAATAGATTAAAGATCTAAACACAAGACCTAAAAGTAGAGAACTCCTAGAAGAAAACATAGGGGGGAAAAAATTCATGACATTGGATTTGGCAATGATTTACTGGATATGACATCGAAAGCACAGGCAATAAAAGCAAAAATACACAAATGGGATTACATCGAGCTTAAAAACTTCTATGCATCAAAGGACACAATCAAAAGAGTGAAAAGGCAACCTCTGAAAGGAGGAAAATATTTGCAAATCATATATCTGATAAGGGGTTAATATCCAGAATATATTATAAAACTCCTAACACTCAACAAGATAAAAAACAAGTAACTTGCTTGAAAAATGGGTAAAGTACTTGGATAGATATTTCTACAAAGGTGATATACAAATGGTCAATGAGCTCATGAAAAGGCACTTCACTAATCATTAGAGAAATGCAAATAAAAACCATAATGAAACATTACCTCACGCCCATCGGGATGGCTGCTATAAAAACAAAACCAGAATATAACAAATGTTGGTGAGGATGTGGACAAATTGGAATCCTTGTGCACTTTTGATGGGATTGTAAACATGGTGCAATCACTATAGAAAACACTGTGGCAGTTCCTCAAAAAATCACGGGTAGATATATGATCCAGCAATCCCACTTGTGGATATATATCTAAAATAACTGAAAGCATGCTCTCAAAGATATATTTGTACATCTATGTTTATAGCAGCATTATTCACAATACCCAAGAGGTGGAAGCAACCCAAATATTAATCAATGAATAAATGGATAAACAAAATGTGGCAGAAACATACCATGGATATTATTCAGCATTAAAAAGGAAGGAAATCCTCTTACATGCTACAACATCGATGAACCTTGAGGACGTTATTCTAGGAGAAATAAGCCAGTCACAAAAAGACACTACATGAGGCCGGGCGCGGTGGCTCACGCCTGTAATCCTAGCACTCTGGGAGGCCGAGGCAGGTGGGTTGCTCAAGGTCAGGAGTTCGAGACCACCCTGAGCAAGAGCGAGACCCCGTATCTACTAAAAAATAGAAAGAAATGATCCCAACAACTTAAAAAATATGTATGTAAAAAAAATTAGCCGGGCATGGTGGTGCATGCCTGCAGTCCCAGCTACCGGGGAGGCTGAGGCAGAAGGATTGCTTGAGCCCAGGAGTTGGAGGTTGCTGTGAGCTAGGCTGACGCCATGGCACTCTAGCCAGGGCAACGGAGCAAGACTCTGTCTCAAAAAAAAAAAAAAAAAAAAAAAAAAAAAAAAAAAAAAAAAAAAAAAAAAAAAAAAAAAAAAAAAAAAAAAAAAAAAAAAAAAAAAAAAAAAAAAAAAAAAAAAGACACTATATGAGATATTGAAAGTAATTAAATTCATAGAAACAGAAAGTAGTATGGTGGTTGCCAAGGGCTAGAAGATAGGGGAATGGAAATTGTTGCTCAAGTGGATATAAAGTTTCAGTTTTGCAAGGTGAAAAAGTCCTGGAGATCTGTTGCGCAACAGTGTGTTATGTGGTTAGCACTAGTGAACTTTAATATGGTTAAGCTGGTGACATTTATTTATTTATTTATTTTTACCACAATTAAAACAGAAAGTCAACTGTCCCATATAACATAACCTAGTCAGAGGATTAATATCTCATTCTATTCTCAGTTTCCACCCACACTCCAAGGGAGGGGGATCACACAAGGGTGAGTGTCACTGGGTGTCATCTCAGACATCACATAGGAGGACTAAAACAAGCCACTTTTTTCAGAGATATTCCCTATCCAGATCTTCACTTCCTAGCCATAAGCTCTGGAGGTTCTGGTTTCTATTTTAAGAGAGATAGGATTTCCTCCTTTTATTATATTCAGTGATACTTGTCTGAATACCATTTCTGTTGGTGGAAATTTATTTTCTGGAGCAGGGAGCAGAATGACCTCTTATTCATGGTATGTTCTCTGTGTTAGATTGACCTGCTTGTGCCGGCCCTGGGTTCGTCTGGCTGAGATGGTCACCAAAGCCTGGGAGAAACTTCTTTTTAGTCAAGAAATATTTTCTTAGGAGTTAATGGTTTGAACATATGAGAGGTGAGGCCTTGAAGACATTGTTCTAGAATTTTTAATTTTGTCCCAGATCTCAAGGGAATTCCGTACTTGAATAATATAGTGCTTAAGCAATATTCTTAAAGAGTTAGAAGCTTGAGAGGATTGTGAATACAGTTTTTTTATGGAGCAAAGATACACAAAGGAAGCCATTCACAGATGACTTGCAGAAAGAACTTAATCATAGCATATAAAGCAAGTTTAGCCACAAGAGAGGCCGGCTGGCTTCTAAATCATTTTACACAGTTTGCATGTGTGATTGATCTTTAATGCAAATCTAAACTCATCCTTCTCTAGCTTAAAAGCCTTCAATGACTTCCATTTCCATCAGCAGCAATCAGTTAACAGGTTGTGAATCAATTTTGTGGGTTGCAACCAGCATTCAAAACAAAACAAAACGGCAAAAAAGAATAGAAGGGAAAGTACTCACGGATCTTTAGTACAGTTTTGTGAAATTTTTGTTTTGGTTAAATCTATATTTCTTTGTCTCTATATCTAGATTTCTATCTCTGCATAACTTGATGTCTATATGATGTTCCGCTGGGTTGCAATGAAAAAGTCTTTCTAATTGTGTGTGGTGAGCAAAAAACTAATCTACAGCATCGAGTATTCTAAAAGCAAAAGAATTTCCGTGTGTGTGTGTGTGTGTGTGTGTGTATTTGTTTATATAACTTATATCCAGAGAGAGAAAATCCCTCTACACCACTTTTTTCTTAAATTAGTGAGAACATGAACTTTAGTTTAAGGAGCACGCAAACCGCCAACCGTCTCTCCATCTCAACTTCTCTTTCCTAGTGTTCTCATTTTTAGAAGTCAAATGACTGACATTGCTCTTGCGGGAAGGAAGATTAGTGTATTCCGTTTAATAATGTGGACCATTTACCTGTTAGATGACCTCGAAATTCGCTCAGGCTAATAATGTTCCCAAAATATCACAAGGAGTTTGAAGGGCCATTTTTCTCAGCAAGTGAAAGTTCAAAGCCATGATGTCTTGGCTGTTTGCCTGCCCAACTAATGAATGCCAAAGGAGAGCACCTGAGCTAGAAAATAGAGCTAATGCCTCTTTTCCAGACAAGATGCTTTCAATTTTTCAGGAGCGCTCAGTGATTTGTCTCTGAGAACATAACCCAGTTTCAAAGCTATTCCTGCTCAGAAATCACTTCAGTGTTTTCAAGCAGTATATTTATTGGTATCCTGAGTTGTCAACTATAGCCTGTTCCAATTCCAGCCAGTCTGTTCACACTGAGAAGTGGAAATATACTAATGAAGTGTCTTAATTGGTCACAATCGTGGGGGCTGCTGAGATGAACTTCTCCTGGCAGATGGTCTGCTTACATAATCAGGAGCCAGACTGCGTGGACTGTGGACGTGGGCATCGCAGGATAAACTGTCTTCCACTCCAAACTCATCTTGGATAATGTTATTTCTCAGTAACCCGAGCACTGTCCAGATTCTAGAAACATTGTTTTAAATTGATTAGCACCTTCGATGTCTTCTTCCTCGCTTGTGCCTAGGCTACATGTATCCTATTAAAAAGCAATGAATCATTCCGATAGCCTCAGAAATGTATCTGAAATCATTCCCTCTCAACCACTTTGAATGTGTTACATGATTTCTGTCCTATTGATCTTTTTTTTTTTTTGAGACAGAGTTTCGCTCTGTTGCCCGGGCTAGAGTGCCGTGGCGTCAGCCTAGCTCGCAGCAACCTCAAACTCCTGGGCTCAAGCGATCCTCCTGGCTCAGCCTCCCAAGTAGCTGGGACTACAGGCATGTGCCACCATGCCCGGCTAGTTTTTTCTATATTTTTTTTAGTTGTCTGGCTAATTTCTTTCTATTTTTAGTAGAGACGGGGGTCTCGCTCTTGCTCAGGCTGGTCTTGAACTCCTGACCTTGAGCGATTCTCCTACCTCAGCCTCCCAGAGTGCTAGGATTACAGGCGTGAGCCACTGCGCCCGGCCTGTCCTATTGATCTTGTGTTTAGGTTTTTCCTCCTCTCTGCCAGGTCTTTTCTGGCTGTCAGTATTCCAATGAGATTCCAAATTATGGAATAGAAGAATGTAGTGAATGAGATTCCAAATTCTGGAAAAGAATAAAATTCAGGCTCCATTCCAGATGCTTATAATATGGATGTTGACATGTGGCCTCTCTATAATCCAATCACATTTGCCCCAGAACATTCTTAACGCTGTAGATTAGAAGGCCCAAGATGTTCATGTTTCTTATCTGTAATAAGAAAGAGCTCTTTTATGAAGAACAATATCCCAGAAATAAATACGGTGGATGAGAACAACAAAAAGAGATTTCCATTTAAAATATGGAGGAAAGCAGTTTATTTTGTCATAGAAATAGGTTAAACACAACACTGTAATTTTGGCAATATTGCTCAGAGGGCTCTGTGAAGCTGAGTTCAGTAAGCCAATTAGGGAAAAACACAAAACAAAACAAAAGCAATAACTTAATGTGAAAATACATCCTATTAATTAAAATAAAGTACACAAGGTATGGAAATATTTTGTTTTCTTTGGAATAGAAGAGTATCAAAGTCTTTGGAGAGAGTGAGAGATATTTTCTCTTCATAGAAATGTTTTGAACACCACCAACTGAGGTTTGGAATTAAATGAGGAGTAACAAAATAAACCTTCCAGCTCCTTAAGCATTCACATGTCATAGGTGACTTATTTTCTTTGTAAAATAAATTACAGCTTCTATTTTCCCTTCATGCTTTGTGCATCTTAGGCCCAAAGTAAACAGCACAATATTAAGTAATAATTGATGACACGTAGTTTTTAAAGCAATCTATCTACACTTGTTGCTATATCTCCAGGGAACAAAGGCATGTTTGGTAGGTTGTAGAATCAGTAGCTCAGAGCTACAAAGAAGGATGTTTTAAATCAACACAACCCACCATTGTGTTAGGATATTTTTGCTTTAGTCACGAGAAGTAATCCTTTCGCAGGCAAAACAAACACTGTACACAGATTTTAATATAGAGGTGAAAGTGACCTTGAAGACCACATAGAGGAACCAGATTGTCAGTGGCTTGGCAAGGGTCCCACAGCTGGTTGGTAGCATGGCTAGAACGGACGGATACGCACCTTGTGCACTCTACAGCATCCCTGCCTTTGACCCGGCCACACTAACCAGTAGGTGGAGTACTCAACGTGACTACCAGCACTTACCTGTGCAGAGTTTACAGAATTAATTTTTGCTTTGGTACTCACGATAGCACATTCAAGTTGACTGTTTTCTGTACCTGACACCCATGATGTCATGGCTAGGAGCTTGCGCTTTGGTGTCAATCGAACCTGGATTTGAATCTTGGCTCTGCCACATATTGGCTTCAGACCTTGGGTGAGATATTTTACCTCTCTGAGCCCTCAGTGTTCTTGCTTGTAAAGGGCATATAATAAGAATCTTATTTATGAAAGAGTAAATTAGATGATGCATGCAAAAGTCTTAACATAGTGCTTGGCATGTAGTAGGTATGAAAAGAGTGATTGATATTATTACAATGCTCAGATACTTAGCGCTGGACTAGGAACATTCTTCATATTCAGCCTGCCTTTGGGGTACACCTCAATGTGTGTTCTCTTCTTTTAATTAGCCTACCGTTTCACAGTGTCCCTCTTTGTGCTTCTCCCTAACTCCAGAGACCTCTTGTAAGCTCAATCTTGTCTCTTTGGCTTTACACTAATTTTTCCCTTACTCTGAACTGCAAGAATAAAGTTAACTCTTCCTTTGCTCCATCTCAAGTCTTCTGCCTCCATGAAGTATCCTCAAATTTCTTTAGTTCCCAAGGATTCTTCCCTTCTCTGCATGACTGAATTACCACTCGCATCTATCAGCCACTTCACTGATTGCTCTGGACCTTCATATACGCTTGTTTAGTCTCCCCAGATAGTGTAAACCTTCTGGAAGGGTCTATTCCTTTGTTGGACTATCTTAGCTTCTGTCATAGGAGAGTGCTGAAGCTATAGGGACTCAGTAAATCATGAATAGGTGAGTTGATACAGCAGGCCCACTCATGATACGAACCAAGTTCGAGAGCAATTCAGGATTATAGAGATCCACAATTTCCAAACCAGAATTCAGGGCATGTGATTTGACAGTTACAACTGACTTAGGGGAAAGTGAAGAGAAAGAATTGAAATTGGGACTATCCCAGAAAGTGCAGGAAGTCTCATCGTGATTCAGCTAGAGAAGAGACATCAACATAGAAAGTTGTTTTTCTCAGTGACACTTCTTGATATGCATAACATTTTTAAAACTCTAGTTCACTAATCTTTTGTGACCAATGAAAGCCTGATGACCCTCTCCTGACGCTTTTTTTAAAAAAATTAGTTTTGTAGAGAAGAGTTGGGGCAATAATACTGATTAGGGATAGATATGTTAGTTGTTTATTGCTGTGTAAAAAATTACCCCAAAACTTAGCCGTCTAAACAACAACATATATTATGTTACACTCAGTGGGTCAGAAATCTGGCGTGGCTTATCTGGGTGCTCCGGTTTAGGCTCTCTCATGAGGCTGGCATCAAGGTGTCAACAGAGCTGCAGTCATCTCCAGGCTCAATTAGAAATGGATCCAATTCCAAGTTCACACACACGGCCATTGGCAGGAGGCTTCCCATTGTCCCTTGCCTTGTGGGCTGCTCCGTAGAGCAGCTCACAGCATGATGCTTCTTCGGAGCAAGCAAGTGAGAGAGAGAGAGCAAGACAGAAGTCACAATGGTTTATAACTTAATCTCAGAAGTGACATCTATTGCCTTTTTAATATTCTATTTATGAGAAGCGACTCATTAGATCCAGCCCGCACTCAAGGGGAGGGGCTTATACAAGGCCACGAATGCTAGGAAGTGGATCATTGGTAGCCACGAGAGAAACTGCCTAACACGATAGGAGACAAAGGTAAGAATGACTTGTGTTAATCTGGATCTGTGTATTCCATATGACATTATCTTTGTGCAAAGTGAGTTGAGAACTTCCTAATTCATGTTTCATCCATTCGTATCCCCTTAGAAAATCCTGTGGAGACAACCTATGTAGTTATTTGGCGTCAACCTCCGTCTATTTATTTGTTTATTTTAGAGACAGCATCTTGCTCTGGGCCCAGAGGTTGGGCATAACCACTGTGATCCCGAGTTGTCCCTTTAATTATTTATATAACTTCCTAACCTTCCCCATCAGTGAACTTTTCCACTCATGCCTGTTGCCTTGCCTGGCAAGAAAATAAACTCAGAGCTCACTTTATCGATCGCCGTAGTGGTCATTGGTTTTCTTTTGTCAGCTCACAACAACTCAATGAGGCGGGTTCTGAAATTACCCTCATTTACTCTTGACGAAGCTGAGGCCCAGAGAGGCTAAAAGACTTGCCAGAGATCACATTGCTGGTACTTGGTAGTGCTGGGCTTTGAACTTTGGTCATCTAGCTCCACGCTGTTAACTGTAACTCTATGCTGAAAGGATAGGAAAGGAAATGACGAATGCTATGGTCTGAATGTGTCCCCCAGATTCCTGTGTTGGAAACTTAATCCCAGTGCAGCAGTGTTGGGAGGTGGGGCCTTTTGGGAAGTGTTTGGGTCATCAGGGCTCTACCTTTGTGCATGAATTAATGCTGTTATAAAAGGGCTTCGTGGAGGAGTTTTGTCCTCTTGCCCTTCCATCTTCTGCCATGTGGGGACACAGCATACCTCCTCTCTGCAGGACACAGTAGTCAAAGTGCCATCGTGGAAGGAGCCCTCACCAGATCGCCAGATGCTGGTGACTTGATCTTGGACTTCTCAGTGTCCAGAACAGTGAGAAATAAATTTTTGTTCTTCATAAGCTACCCAGTCTGTGGTATTCTGTTATAGCAGCGAAAAAGGACGAAAATGAAGAACATGTTTGCAGGTATGTTTAAATTTCATGGTGGGGAGATGACTTCTATTTTCCTGTTGAACTAGGGGGTTTTAATGAATACACATGGGCTGCTATAACAAAAATACCATAGACTGAGTGGCTAAAACAACCAACATGTATTTCTTACAGATTGAGAGTCTAGAAGTCTAAGATCAAGGTGCCAGCAGATTTGGTGCCCGCTTCCTGGTTCACAGAGAGCCGTCTTCTCGCTGTGTCCTCACATGGCAGATGAGGTGAGGGAACTGTCTGGGCTCTCTTTTATAAGGGCTCTAATCTCATTCATGAAGCCTCCACCCTCATGACTTAATCACTTCCTAAAGCCTTCATCTCTTAATACCATCAGCTTAGGGGTTAGGGTCTCAACATGCAAATTTAGGGGGACTCAAACATTCAGTCCATAGCAGAAACCAACCTGCCCAATTGCATGATTTTCTCCAGCAATGATGAGCTGCCTCCGTGTGGGCAAAGAAAAGGCCCATGCGCATTGGGGAGAAGGCTCTGGAAAGCCCAAGACTGGTGTAAAGAAATGGCAATTGGACAGAGAAACAGCATCTAAAGGAGAAGCAAAGAAGAGATTAATAGAACACTGAAGACCAAGGACCCATTTCACAATGTTCTCTGGAGCTGGCCTGGCGTTCAGAATGTATGTGAATCTGAAACTCCCCCGGGTTCGGGGTAGGGAGAGGAGTACGATTCTATCTGCCTGCACTTGCTCCAGCTGCCAGGGACCGGCAGGTCACTGTCCCCTGTTTAATCCCAGGAGTTGTTGTCCCAGCTGACAGTGGTATTTGTCTGCTCCAAGCCACCATCACCCTTTGGCCTGTCCCCAAGTAGCTCTGCTTCCAGGTCATTTTATTAACCCACACATCTTGGCTGGGTTTCTGGTAGCTGCTCTCAGTGAACTGCTAATGCTGCTGCCCACTGTGGGCAGTGAAAGCAGCAGGTGGGAAACAATCTCATGAAAGATATAAGAATATAAGTGAACTGGATAGAAGGCATCAAAAAAGAAGATGCATTAAGAAAGTAGCATAAGCTTCATTCTTTTTTCTTTTCTTTTCTTTTTTTTTTTTTGAGATAGGGTTTCACTCACTTTGTTGCCTGGGTCAAAGTGCTGTGGTGTCACCATAGCTCACTGTAACCTCAAACTCCTGGACTCAAGCAATCATCCTGCCTGGGGCTACAGGTGTTCGCCACCATGTCCGGCTAATTTTGTATTTTTTGTAGAGATGGGGTCTTGCTCTTGCTCAGGCTGGTCTTGAACTTCTGATCTCAAGCAATCCTCCTGCCTTGGCCTCCCAAAGTGCTAAGATTATAGGTGTGAGCCGCACCCAGACTGAAATACTTATTGATTTGACATCTGTCATGTCTAAAGCAACATTGTTGGAAAAAAGCTAAGAGCTTCTTGTCGAGCCAGACTGGACAGAGAGTTGTAATGATTTTTCTACTTAATCCTTAGCTTAATCCTCCAGCCCTGAAAATCCCTTGATCTATAAGGGACATTATAGTACACTACTCTATTAAAAGTGTGGAGAATTGAGAGATAAGCTAAAACAACTTTATCTGGCAGTATCATGAAACTGTTGAGGTTTGTAGACACAATCTTCATATCAATGTTTAATATAAACACTCATTATCAGTAGATGTTCAAGTCCAATATTACTGAGCTATTACTGTAGCAACTCACTAATCTTTCTTTGAGTATACACTATTTACTTTTTCAAGTCTAAGTTAAAAGTCAATTATTTTCCTCTCTCTCGTGAATATTATGATGCTTTTTCTTTATAGTATTCAGTCTAAAACTTCTAAAGTTTTTTAAGTCTAGCAGTAGATTGTGAATGTTCAAATAGACCAAATTCCAAAGTACATGTTCATTATTGACTTAGCTGAGCTTCCTGAGATAAGCAGAAGTTAAATTTCATCAGCTCTCTTTATGCTACCATGAAGTAAATTCTTTGAATCAGAGAGAACAAATGCCAATGTTGGAGCTGAGACACGTAGGAGGGCACCAGGAAGATTATGGGATAGATAATAGAGGAGACTCTAACAGACAACCCAGATACTTTCTCTTCCAAGCTTCTATTATTTTATGTTTTTATTATTGGTCCAGTCACAGCCTGAAGGTTTATGCCAGGATTTTGTGGCTCTTTGAGGATGCAGTCTCATTACCAACTTGCATTTAAGATTTAACAGCAAAGTGTGAGGTTGAAAGAGTACTGTACAGCCATAAAATAATTTGATCTACTCATGGAAATTCAGTTTTGGACTAAGTGTTCTTTAGCATCTCTTTCTGCTCTAAGATTCTGAGTCGGTTTATTTTCATAGACCTCAATACCCTTCTTGACTATTTTCTTTTCTTTTTTTTTTTTTAGAAATGGGGTCTTGCTTTGTTGCCCAGGCTGGCCTTAAACTCCTGGGCTCAGGCAATCCTCCCACCTCAACCTCCTGAGTAGCTAGGACTACAGGTACACACAACCATGCCTGACTCAAATCGAATAGGTTGTATTCAATGCTCTTTAAAGCCCCCTAGTAACTTTGTGTGTGTGTGGGACAGTCTTGCTGCATTGCCCAGGCTGGTCTCAAACTCTTGGGCTCAAGTGATCCTCCTGCCTCAGCCTCCCGAGTAGCTGGGTCTATAGGTGCGTGCCACCATGCCTGACTCCTTGACCATGTTCACCTATTCAAGTGTTGCTCCATTCAAATACAACATTGCTTGTGATTTCTCCATTTGGAAGCGATCATCCATTCCTTTGAACTCCTCATAGAACTTTACTTGTAACTCGTTGATAACACTTAACACTTTCTTTTTGGTGTGTTAGTGGTAGTGTACGTAATATCTTCCTCATTGAATTAAAAGCTTCTTAAAAGCAAGGAGAGTGCCTCAGTCATACTTGTTCTACCCCTAGCATGGAGCATGGTGCTTTGCAAATTCTTTTTATTTATTTATTTATTTGTTTGTCTGTTTATTTTTGAGACAGGGTCTCACTCTGTTGCCTGGGCTAGAGTACAGTGGTGTCATCATAGCTCACTGTAACCTCAAACTCCTGGGCTCAAGTGATCTTCCTTCCTCAGAATCCCAAGTAGCTGGGACTACAGGTATGTACTACCATGCCGGGCTAATTTTTATATTTTTTGTAGAGACAGGGTCCCACTCTTGCTCAAATTGGTCTCAAACTCCTGACCTGAAATGATCCCCCGGCCTTGGTTTCCCAAAGTGGTAGGATTACAGGCATGAGACACAGCGCCTGGCCTTCAGAATTTTAAAAAGTTCCCCAGATAGCTCTGGTGATTAGCTGGGTTTGGGTGGTAGACACCTTATATTTGTTGTATATGTCATCTAGTGTTCTGCTAATTAGATGCCCCAATGCCTTCTTTGGAGAGGAAGACTAGTTTAGAATCCCTGATATTCCCATAAGTGCTAGGAAAAAGGAGGAATAATAGGCTAAATTTGCCATATTCAATTATACAAATTTCTAGTAGACACTAATGTTAAAAAAAAAAAAAAAACCCAAAAAACAACCCTGTGTGAGAGGCTTCCATTTTGGGCACTGTGGTCATCTATGTTCTCTGAAGGTCCCTCATGCAAAACAATTAGGTCCTGCCTAAGACTCAAGTTTTATTGTAATTCTGGGCTCAGAAAGTAAGATGTTATAATTTCAGTGTGTCTCCCAAAAGTTAATGTGTTGGAATCATGATTCCTCAATGTGGCACTGTTGGGAGGTGTTTTGGGGTCACAGGGGCTCTTCCCTCATGAAGAGATTGATGCCATCCTCCCTGGACTGGGCTAGTTCTCATGAGAGCGGGCTGTTAGAAGGTGGGCTCTCTTCACCTCCTTCGTTTTTGCACACACTCACTTCCCCTTCTGCTTCTCTGCTGTGGTATGATGCAGCCAAAGGCCCTCGCCAAAAACTGACTAGAAACAGCCCCCTGATCTCGGACCTCCCAGCCTCCAGAACTGTGAGCCCAAATGGACCTCTTTTCTTTATAAATTACCTAGTCTTGGGTATTCTGTTATAGGAACAGAAAACAGACCTTAGTCTGCATAAGGAAAATCTCCAAGGCCCATAAACCCAACTCAACCCAACCACTCTGTGAGCTGAAACCTCAGAGGTTGGAGTGGGCTGCCTTCCGTGCGAACAGTAGCACTGAGACTAACGGATCAACTCTTGAGTCTGCGTAAAGTCAAGGAGATGAACCTGAGACTCCTGGACTAAGCTGGGATCCTGGAAGGAAGCCGATTTGGTCCCAGGTGAACAACGTCCTTGGGCCACTGGTGGAAGCAAATGCAAATCTTCTTTGGAGGAGATCATGTTCCGTGTAAGGGCCTGGGATGCCTAGTGATAATGATCAACCAAGTGTAGACTAATAAAGACCAACCAGCCAACCAAGAAACCCAAAGGACATGAGATGTGGGAATTATCATATTTAAAACAAAATAATTCCATTTAAAGTTTTAAAAACAGCTTTATTGAAATATAATTCATATACCACACAGTTCACTCATTTAAAGTGTATTAATAGCAGATTAAATATAGCTGAAGAAAGAACTTGTAAACTGAAAGCAGAGTCAAAAAATGCAAAATGTGAAGGCGAGGTTAAACTTACGGAGGCTAGATGGAGACAGCCAACACACATCCAGTTGATATCCACTCTTTGAGAAGATAATGGCTAAGGACGACGTTCCAAAAGAGGTGTAAGACTCGAATGCAAGGCTATGAAAAGCTCATTCCTAGTCTGTAGGGATCTTCAGAACATCAAATTCGAAAGGAAAATGTTAAAAGTTGCCAGAAAAAAAGAAAGTGCACCTGCAAAGAAACAATAATTAGACTGACAGAAAACTTTAGCAGTAACAACATGAGCCAGAAGATAAAATGACATTATCGATATACGAACAATCAAAAATTGTCTAATAAAATCTTTTTCTAAGAATGAGGACAAAATAAAAACTACGAGATAAGCGGTTTACCACCAACAGATCTTAGCTAAAGGAACCTTAAGGATAAACTTCAGAGTGAAGAAAAACAATTCCAAAAAGTCTCAGGTATGAAAATGACAAGCAAAGAAAATGGAACATATTTGAGTCTTATCCCATTGTTTTTATATAATGATTATAATAATAGTTCTATTTTGTGGGGTTAGATAACAGGCTCTAACTGGACTTTGTTTCCAGTAGCACGTACATCGTGCGTGGGGATGGGACGGGAGTTAAAGGGCTCTAAGGTTAAGATGACTGTACGTCGTGATCTGCCCAGGACAGTGTAGGTTCACGCCTATTGTCTCAGTGTAATTGCTGATGTATCACCCCCTTCACTCTCAAGAGTGTACTGGCTTGGATGATAAATTATTTGGCAACTCTGATATGTAGGACTTAGTGACCTGTTGGACCTGGGAGATAAGCAGGAGCATAAGGCAAAGATAAAGCTAAGATCTCATTCTTGGTTGACTTGGAATGTGGTGGGGCCAGTGGCATAGCTCCAGCTGAGCTCGTGAACACTTGTCTCAGATCAGGAACTTCTAGGAGCATCTTGCGTAAGACTGGGAAGATGATTAGTTCCATCTGCTCCAGTTATTTGGGGAATTGAATTGTTCTGAGGCATTTCAGTTAGTTAAATCTGACCTGTGATAATGCCCTCAGTTCTTTTCTGAGTATGTGACAATACCTAGGAAGCTTGCAAATTGACTGCACATCTGAGAGCTTTCCACTGAGAAGCCCAAAAAGGCCCTGTTGTTGTCAACCTCATGTCTACTGTGATAGGATCTACAATTCCAAGCTAATTGGGGAGGGGAGGGTGTACAGGTTTCTGCTGGCAACAAGTTACAGAGAGTAGGAGGAATACTTTCCCATCCTCTGTAAATAATTTTTTTAAAAGGTGAATATTCCCCAAATCAACAAACAGAGGTGGGATTCACAGTGTGCTTACCGAATTGGTCAATTTAGTAATTATTTTGTTGATTGTAGACAAGAGGGTGGAAGAGACAGCTTGTAGGAGAGAGAACAGTGCTAGGATGAGAATCAGAAGGCCTGGATTCTGGCTTTATTGTGCCCCTTCTGGCAATGGGATCTTGAGTAAGTCACTTTCTTCTATAAGTGAGTATACTAAGAACTTTTATAAGCACTAGCCATGTGCCAGGCACTATTCTAAGCACTTTCTGAATCCCTAAAACAAAAACCAATGTATTACTGTCATCATTCCTATTCTAAAGATGAGGAAGTTGAGGCATAGAGAGAAGAGTTAACTTTCCTAAGATCACATGCCTTCTCAGTGGCAACCCTAAGATTTGAAACTGGGCGCTGTGCTCCTGAGCAGGCCGTGTGGTATGCCCAGCCGCCATGCTGCATTCTGCTCTGAGTCTTGGGAGGATGTCCCAGCTGGGTGTCCTGGCCCTCTGGATTCTGGCTGGGTTCCAGCAATGACAAAAGATCAAAGGGTGTGAGGAGAGAGAGGTTAGGTTCTTTCTCCTCCCAGTTGCCTCTCTGAGAGGTCCCCACAGGTCGACTGCATCTCTTCATCAAGGTGATGTCTCCTATCAGGTGCCCCTCCAAAGAATTCATCTATTCTGGTTCTAGAAAGTGCTTTTTTCCCAGCTCGCTTCTGGCCTAGGAATGGTAACGCTCTTTGCTCTTGCCAGCATGGATACTGCACCATCCCTTGCTGCTAGGACGCTGCGGATCATACATACATTGCAAGCTATGAAGTTGCACATATTGTACTATACCAGAAGCAGGTTCATTTTGCTGTCACGAGACTGGCTAGGGTACTGGGGGTTCTGCTTAGTAAAGGCTCCCAGTTAGGCCTCTTGGAAGGGAGAAAGCTGGAACAACCTGTCGCAGCTGATCACTCCAAGATTGAGACACTTGAGACAGTGGAGAAGATGGTGAACAGCTTTGTTCCTTAACTTCCCGGCCAGAATTTGTAGACTTTCAGCATCTGCCAACCTTTCCAAACTTATTTAGCTTCGGTACACTAGCCTTCTTTCATTCACTGAATGTGTCATAGAATTGAAATATACTCTTCCTTCTGTCTGGAACATTCTTTCTTCTTTTTGTGGAGAAAACTCCTCCAGATGTCAGCGTGAATGTCACTTGCTTAGGGAAGCCTTCTCTAGAACACACCCCTCATTCCTGCCAGGACAGATGAGTACCCTCATTATATGCTCTTGAAACTTTCCTTCATAACACTTAACATAGTTTGTAATTATGCATTTAGTGATTATTTGATCCATGTCTCCCCCCTCACTAGAAAAAAAGTTCCAGAAGGCCTGGGGTTGCTTCTAGCTTTGCTCAACATTAGATTTCCAGAACTGGGCACAGTGATTGACTTCAGAGGACACTGAAGACTGTTTTCGTCCATCCATCCATGGAGAGGTGGGTGACTAAGCATCATAAAATGGCAAAGATGATAGACCAGGAAGAAAAATATTTAGGAGAGTGCTGTCTAGTGGCGCCAGGAGCAAATACGCAAAATGTAGCCAAGTTTTTGCCTGGGGCCTTACAAAAGTGTTGAAATGCTTGTGGAAAAGGTTTTCTTTTTCTCGGGAGGGCAGTAGAATATCCTTAGAAGTGGCTAGACTGACGTCAGTAATGACAAGAGGAAAGATATTTCACAGAATTAACAGCAAGTTTGACTCCCATTGTGAGAAATGAGGAATGAGGAGGGCCATAAAAGGATGGTGACAGTTTTCTTAGTATTGTCACTGTTGGGCACTGGGCAAAGCCTGGGAGACAGAGCAGGAGGGAGCAGGCCATTACGGAGCATGCACCAAGGGCCCTGGGCCTCAGAGAACGTCAGGTCCTGCAAGAAGAACGTGTAAGAAACTCCAGAACCCGGTTAGAGGAGAACGAGGGAGCACCAGCGATTTCATTGGTGTAAGGTTGAAATAATGAGTATTTGCTTTCCTCCGTGTTTTATATTGTTATGCACACACCCCCTTTGAATACACAGCTCACCTTCATGAGAAATATGTGCTACAACATGCCTTTTGACTTAGCCATTGATTTTAATGATTATTTCATCCTTTCTTCTCCAGCAAAAGTGACATTTCGGAGTTGATTATGGCTCCTTCTGCAATGGATCTTTTTCGAACTCGTTGCATACATTGGTACCATATAGGTAATGAACCATTGACTGATCTGTTTCCTAATTCAGGGGGATCTGGAATTTGGCAGCATCTTTATTTTTGAGTATGATTTTATTTGGCTCTGCATTTTTCCATCTAGATTGCATACTTGAACAAAAAGCTTTACTTGAATATACGTTGTACCTCAAATAGAAAAAAAAAACCCTCCACATGTAAATAATAAAGTAGTATTTCTAAGTTTAGCTGCCAAATTTATTATTGAATTCTGCAAGGAGCTAATTGAACTAACCCAAATACCATCCTTTTATGACCAATTTGTGTGGACAGTTATAAATAGTGCCGTGAACTCTGCCTACAAGGCTGCAAGCCAAAAATTTTTGAGTGTACAAAGGGACTGTTGTTCCTTGTGAATAGGCAATTATTAAATGGCGTTTCTGAAACTGGAAGCTGAGTAAAGCAGTTTGTCAATTGACAGTCTAATAAAAAAGAAATTGAATTGATAAAAGTCCCACTCAAAGATGGCTTATGAACTTTATATACTATGTATGGATTTATTTACACATGTAAAAATTACTTCCATGTAAGCATAGCATTGATATTTATTCATTAAAATTTATTTATTGGAATAAATCATATAGTGTTGAAAAATCTGGCAACATTTCAGTTTAAAAATTGTCTGTGCTCTTAAAAAAACCACTCTGCTGGAGCTTCCGGATGGCTGAACACACGGAGGTTCTCAGAGGGCGGTGCATGGAAGCAGAGGGCATGGAAGCTTTCTGTTCCCCTTCTCACGGGCCTTGCCCTATGCATCTCTTCATCTGTATCCTTTGTAACATCCTTTGTAATAAACCAGTAAACGTAAGTGTTTTCCCTGAGTTCTATAAGCTACTCTAGCAAATTAATTGAACCCAAACAGGGGATCGTGTGAACTCCAACTTGAAGCCGGTTGGTCAGAAGTTCCTGAAGCCTGGACTTGCAACTGGCATCTGAATGAGGGGCAGTCTTGTGGGACTGAGCCCTCGACCCATAGGACCTGAGGCTGTCTCCAGGAAGATAGCATCAGATTTGAGTTGAATTAGAAGGCACCCAGCTGGTGTCTGCTGCTTGGTGTGTGGGGAGAAACCTCACACATTTGGTCACAGAAGTCTGCTGCATTGACTGTCATTGCTGAGTGAGAGAATAGGAAAAAGCACATTGACTATTGTGTTTTTTCCACTGACAGAATTGGTGTTGGCAAAGTGGGATTTGCTGCGACGGCCCCAGCTCATGGAAACATGAGGTTTGGGAAGAGAGAGGATGAAAGGGTGTTGGGCTGGGGGGGGGTGCGCGTGAGGCACCTTTGATTCCTGGGTAGTCACAGAGTCACCTGTGTATGAAGCTGCAGCTGTGCTGTGCTCAGTTCCTGAAGGTGAAAGTCACCAGTGGAATTTAGAGATGGACCCAACTCTTGGGGCATTGGTTCACTAGATATGGTTCATAAGGAAATGAAAACTATTAAGGAAAAAGCAAAATATTCAATCCCTTGGTTATTGCTATCTATTAATAGCTAAAATAAAATTAAGTGGGAGGGCTGGGTCCCACCTCAATGTCACACCAAGCTCAGATTTCAGCGAGACTGAGCTTCAGCCACCACCTTGAGAGCTACCCCCAAAGGCAATATTATGCAGTGACCAGAGAAAGTACCTCTAAAACCTATAGTCACCAAGCAGGTGGTCAGTGTGGGGGAAGGGCAAAACCAAGTAACTGTGGAAAGCAGAGGGTATGGTGGGAAGGCATCAGTCCATTGTGCAGATCAGTGTCAGCTTCCTAAAGAACCTTCACTAAAATGGATCGTGAGAGTAACTAATTTAGGACAGTATCCTTCGTTTTAAATGCTGCAGACTGGCAGAGCATGTTTGGGTTGATGCAGGACCCCCAGCTCACTATGGAACAATTGCAAATGGGTATACATGATCCAGACACACAGGAGGTTGTTCCCGAGGGAACCTCCAGCTTGGTGAACTGGATAAAAGCCACTGTAAAGTCTATTTACTCTGAGAATGGAGACTTCCCAACTCCCCCTATGAATGCCAAGTGGAGCACCCCAGATGATGCAGCTGATATGCCTCGTACGCAAGCCAAGTGGGACCGGCTTTATGATCTCTGGGATGTTCACCCGCTAAATATTCCCATTACCCAGGTCACGGTAAATGCTGTGGGGAAGGGTGTCCTGTCTGCACGGGCACCTCATGTAACCTTACTGCTGTGAAATTGCTCTCAGGGAAGCCTTATTAAGTTTGCTGTCACAGCTTCCCCTCATGAGTCTTCCAGATGCTCATAAAAACATTAGGGTAATGAAAAAGAGAATGGACAAAGGCAAAGGGGAGAGTCAAAGGACTCACCCCAGGAAGATGGAAATTTTTAAACAGTTATTAAGAAATAAAGTGAATAAAAAACACATTGATAGGGGTGCAACTAAGTGGAAAAAGAAAGGGGAGAATCAAGGGACTCATCCCAGTAGGGTGTAAATCTTTAGATGGTTATTAAGAAAAGGAATGAATAAAATGGAAATTGATGGGGTTAAAATGAAGGTCTTAATATAACACTATCAAAGGTTGTGTGGAAAAAGGGAACTCCCACTGGGAGTATGCTGATATAACAGTTAAATTTTTTTTCTTTCTTCCCCAAAAAACCTCAAAAAAGTTTTTTTCCCCTCCCCAACCTGATTCAGTAGTCCTTGGACCAGGACTGCAACTCCAAGCGCTGGAAGCAGGGCTGATTCCTAAACGAGAAACTATAACTATAACTATGTTTTTAAACCTTATGTCAAAATTCCTAAGGACCTGATGGAGGCGGGTTGAGCAAAATTGGAGTTAACAGTGAATGCAGCTATATTGTCTGGTGGTAAAAATGGCTAGTTCTGCACTTATTTAATCTTACCCCAGCTGAATGGGATGGACTGGGGAGGAGGGACTTGCTAGACTAGTGCTCCTGCCTGCAGTCTAGACCAGCACAGTGGAGATTCTAATGTGCCTTCCAAAAGTGAAAAGGTTTGGGTGTTAACAGAGAGAAAGAGACATAGTAGCTGAGAGTAAAGGAATGAATAAATGGATTATGAATTAAGAGGAATCCGACATTACATTAATGCCTCAAAAGAGGCTCAGAGCAAGAGATGGCATGGTCTCTTAGCTCGATTACACCATATGTGTAAAAAGGTGAAGCTGCATGGTTACTCAGACCACTCCTCCTCTTGGAACCTAACAAGATTGAATGGAAGCCTGCAAACCTAAGTAGCTTCATCCTGGGAGACATTCATACACTGTGAGGGACTGGATTAATTATTATTGATTGAATGGGATTCTAGTGATGTGGCAATATGTTTTGGGTTGTATATCCTTTTTTTTTTTTTTTTTTTTCTGAGATAGAGTCTCACTCTGTTGCCCTGGCTAGAGTGAGTGCCGTGGCATTAGTCTAGCTCACAGCAACCTCAAACTCCTGGGCTCAAGCGATCCTCCTGCCTCAGCCTCCCGAGTAGCTGGGACTATAGGCATGAGCCACCATGCCCGGCTAATTTTTTCTATATAATTTTAGTTGTCCAGATAATTTCTTTCTATTTTTTTTAGTAGAGATGGGGTCTCGCTCTTGCTCAGGCTGGTCATGAACTCTTGAGCTCAAACAATCGGCCCACCTCGACCTCCCAGAGTGCTAGGATTACAGGTGTGAGCCACCGTGCCTGGCCTGTATATCCTTTTGATGTAAGGTATCTGAATTTGAAGACTGGGTGGACTGTGATACTGTAAAATATATATTTGGTCTTCAACCCCTTTAGTCTTTGACCCTGTTTCCTGGCATGCAACTCCTAAAATCCTGGGAATCTCCAAAGTGATGTCTTTTTGTACATTAATGAGCTGACTGATGGCTGGCAGCCCCCAGGTAACTTCTGGATGGGGGCTGGTCACCTGAGACACTAAGGCATGATTAGTGGGCTAGGACTCAGCCTCATGCCCAACCTCTGGGAAGGGGAGAGGGACAGAAGGTTAAGTTGATCATCAATGTCCAATGGTTTAATTGATTGTTCCTACATAATGAAGCACCCATAAAAACCCAAAAGGACGGGGTTCAGAGGGCTTCTGGATAGTGTGAACATGTAGAGATTCCTGGAGGGTGGTGCACCCAGAAAGGGCATGAAAGCTTCATGCTCCTTCTCATTTGCCTTCCCTTATTCATCTCTTCATCTGTATCTGTTGTAATATTCTTTATAATAAACCAGTAAATGTAAAAAAAATTCTCTTTATAAATATAATACACATTTGGGTGAGGTGAGTCTCTTGTAGGCAGCATATAGTTGGGTTTTATTTTTATATCCATTCAGTCAGTTTATATATTTTAAATGGGGAATTTAATCCATTTATATTCAAGGTTATTATTGATAGGTGAGGACACACTCCTGTCATTTTATTAATTGTTTTCCATTTGTTTTGTGTATCCTTTGTTCCTTACTTCCTCTCTTATTATTTTTTGCCAGTGGGTGGAAAGTGCAACAATAAATGCATCATGGTTAAAAGAAGAAAGAAAAATGCCCAAAGTCTTACCATTTATAAACAACCAAGGTTAACTCCCCTCCCAAAATATGACTCAGAGCCTTTCCAAGTTAGTGAATATAGGTATGCATCACCATTTTTGTTGGCATCATCAATTTTTAAACTAATTTTTAAAACCAACCTGTTTAAGCTCAGGTTCCTACGAAATGGAATCCAAGACAAGAAATAAGTTCTTACGTTTTATGTGGAAGGTGAAATCCCAGGGCAGCAAGAGTGAAGGAAAAGATATGTGAAGTGGTGAAGGATCAGAAGCAATGCCATGTGATGCATTTTGCTTTGTGATGAGACTCTCAGAGGCAAACCCTCTTCCTTAGCAGGTACAATTGCTTGGTCAGGCAGTACATGTCCAGAAAGACTATATGGAGAAGTTATACCTCAGAACAGTCTTTTGGAGGGAGGAAGGGGAAGGAATGTATCTGCTGGCTCCTTTCTTCCACTGGTCAAATTTTGACTCACAAGCAAGTTTATTCCCTTACATCACTTGGCGCCTTTGGCAGTAGCTTGCCAAGCCAGATCCCACATCCGGCAATGAGATTCTTCATCTGAATTTGGAAGTGACAGGAGGAATCAGAGACTATAAATATGTAGCTGATTGGCCTCAGGAGGTAGATTTTTATGGGTCTACACAGAGTAGGTCAGTCACAGCAATAGCTTAGGCAAAACAAAGTGAACCAGGTTCGAAGAGAGAGGTGAGGCTAAGAGAAGGTGTGGAGGCAAGTAAGAAATGTACTGGAGAAATAATTTAGGTTATTTTCCATAGTAACTAAGGCTGCAATGAAAATATTTTTGCATCCATTTTGTGCATTATCCGTATATTGGCTTAGAATAAATTCCCAGGAGATATATTGCTGAGTTAAGGGTTACAATTATTGTAACTTGTGATACATTTGAAAAATTGCCTTCCAGAAAGGTTACAACAAATTGAATTCCATCCCACAGGTAGAAGAATGCTTATTTCCTCAAGAACTTGCCAACATTGTAATTTGTATCAGTCAGTATTTGTGAGATTATGCTACGGTAACAAATGACCCCCAAATTGCAGTGGCTTGCAACTTTCTTTTTCGCATGTGTCAGCTGCAAGTTGACTTAAGTTCTGCTCCATATTCCATTTATCTCAGGACTCAGACTAAAGGAGTGGCTCCATCTCAGTCTGATGTCAGTGGGAGCAGAGAGATAAGGGAACCCCAGAATGACTCTTAAAGTTTCTGCTCAGATGCTGCACATTTCACATTTGTTTACATTTCACTGGTCAAAGCGAATCGTATCATTGAGGTTAATTTAGTGGAGTGGAGAGGTATGATCCTCAAGAAGAAAGGGTCAATGAATAGTTGGGAAAATAATACAATCTACCACATTATCTTTGCCAGTATGAGAGGTGGGAATAATATAGTTATTTTCACTTTACATTCTTTAATTACTAATGAGGTTGAAACATTTTTATACATTTATTGGTCATTCATTCTCTTCTTTTGGAAATTATTCTTGCCCTTTGCCCATTTTGTAGCTGAATGCTTTCTTATTAATTTTTAAGACTCTTTGCATATGAAGGATATATATATTTCCTCCATTGAATTTAAATAATGATGTTTTTCCAGAAAGAAATGTTTAAATGCATGTGGTCAAGCCCATGTTTTTTTCCTTATGGCTTTTTATTTCATTTCTTGCTGCGGTGTAGTAGAATATTATATTCGTGTTTCCCAGTGAATCATGCCTCCCAGGATCCATGCTCTTGTGTGGTCCCCTCCCACTTTGACTTGGCCGTGAAACTTTCTTTGAAACTGACAAGCATGATGCAAGCAAGAAGCTTGGTAAGCACTTGCACACGGAAAGTTTTTCTCTTGGAATGCTCCCTCGTGGAGCCTTGAGCCAACTTATAAAGAGGTTCAGACATGCTGAGACAGCATGTTGAGAAATAGATGCATACCTGGTCATCTCTCAGCTTTTCTGGCCATCCTAGCAGAGGCATCAGACATATGAATAAAACCATCTTGAAAATTTCCAGACCTGAGTCAAGTGACCCCCAGCAATACCAGCAGAAATACTTCCCAGGAGAGGCCAAGCCCTACTTGCAGAATTATGGGTACAAAAACAGTGCTTGTTTTAAGCCACAAAGTTGTGGCTTAATCAATAACTGAAACTCTTAGTAAGGTCCTCCTTATTTTGGGAATTTAAAATGTTCATCTATAGTTAATTCTGCTCTTTTTATAGTTTTTTTGGTTAACATTCAGCTTTATCCTTTCAGAATGCAGTCTTGTGTAAAGAGTGGAATGTGGATTTAATGGTAGTTACTATTTTTGTTCCCATTTACAAATGAAATTAAGGCTTAGGCTTAGTGAGTTAAGTGACTTGTTTAAGACCACACGGTAAGAGCAGAATAAGATCCAAAGCCAGGCAATCTGACCCTAGAGGTCAAGCTCTCACCCCCGTACTACATGCCTGAAGCACAGGCCAGGGCAAGCGTCTTCCCTGTCCCTTGCCAGCAGCTCTGGCTTCCTGTGCAAATAAGCATCCACACGCTTGCTCTGAGTCTTTCAAGAAATACGTTTTTTAATATTTTTACCCTACTTTATTTTCACCCTAGTTTAAAAAATAGGATTTTTTTTTTACCCTATTTTTAAAAACAGGATATATTTCTTTTGGAATTTTGTGCATGTGGTAGAGTCACTGCCAGATGAGAAGTGTGATTCAGCATTTGGGTTCAGGATGGAGACTTAATTTGGGGTTGGTGGGTGTCTAATGAAGGGGAAAAAAGGAACTACTTCCAGTGACTTCTCCAGGCTTTTATGTCGCCAGAGCATCTAGAAGTTGGGATTCTGGCCCTTCAGGATGCTGTTGGTAGAAGAGGAAACGTTGGTGGGGAAAGTTAGCTTTGAGAGCATGTGCCAGCTCCAGCAGATGTTGGCATTCATACTGTGCATTCCCAACTCCACCAGGAAGCTCGTAGTGACAGGCTGCATGCTAAATGATTCCCAGGATGGTCCAAGGTGTAAGGGAGTCTTCTTCCAATGTTCAGCCAGTTCTTAAGATCGTTGGAATAAAAATTCAGCCTGAAGCCAAGAAAGAAGATAATGTTGCAAGACCCATAGTTCCTAAAACATATTCATGGAAATACAGGTCCTGAGGGGTTGCTTTTCAATGAAGGGTGGCAGGAGAGGAGGCTGGATTAAGACACTGAGCACACATGATTCTCCCCTCAGGTTCACCCCATGAAATCACAGGGAGTAAATGTCTGTATCATCTATGGATAGCTCCATCAAATGCTGGAAACCAAAAGCGCTCAATCAACAGATGCACAATTCTGGAGAGTTATCAGATATGTAAACCAGATGGAAATGGTTTCAATTCAGGTAGCAGATTAAGCACAAACATTTTTCTACTCTTCCCTCTAAGTCCCCATTCAAATGATGGCAAAGTAGTTTAAAGAAAGTATAAACCCACAACAATGAAGGGGACATCCACAAAGCAAAAATGTAACAATAAGGCTGAGTCAAGGATATTAAACGTTAATATAAACGCAGGAGGCAACCGATCAACCCCGCAGACCACACAGAACTTTCAGATTCAAAGGTCTTAAGTGACCGGGGCGGGGGAGTGGTGGGGGGTGGAGACCGATGGGACTGCCTGAAGGTTCAGATGCAGATTACAGGGCTCCACAGGCCTACCTTTCCCCCTTGTCAACACCAAAGGCAGCTAGGTATTCACTCCTTAGTCAAAAATTGACTGGAGGGGTTTTTTTCCCCTTAAGAAAGAGAACGAGACCCCGTCTCTACTAACAAAATAGAAAGAAATTATCTGGACAACTAAAAATATATAGAAAAAATTAGCCGGGCACGGTGGCACATGCCTGTAGTCCCAGCCACTTGGGAGGCTGAGGCAGGAGGATCCCTTGAGCCCAGGAGTTTGAGGTTGCTATGAGCTAGGCTGACGCCACGGCACTCACTCTAGCCAGGGCAACAGAGTGAGATTCTGTCTCAAAAATAAAAAATAAAAAATAAAAAAAAAGAAAGAGAACAAATTAACACAGATGAACTAGGGCTGGTGAGTGTCCCCGCCCCAGTTCATCTGTGTTAATTATAGGGCGGTGAGTGTGGATTTAATGTCCCTGATAAAGTCCTTCTCATTCTGGCATTTAGGGTACCCTAAGCTCTCACCCACTCCCTCTAAAGTGAAGCCAATGGGAAGAGGCTGTTTCATCCTCCCCACTCTGCACGTGAAAGGACCCTGGACTAGGACCCTCTCCATGTCCCAGAGGAGAAAGTGGAGCCCACATATGACAACAGGTACACAAACCCTCAGCTGAGCATCTGCAGCCCTAGGGGAACAGATCTAGAAGATCAATGTATTAATGGGAATTTAGTTTGTGATAAAATCAGTGGTGTTTGGATTCAGCAAATGATATTGCGGCAAGTAGCTATTCAGGAAAAAAATAAAGTTATATCCCTAAATCATATAATATACAAAAATTCATATAGCTTAAAGAGCTAAACATAAAAAATGGTAAGAAATCAAAGAAAACGATGGAAACATTTTTTATACTGTTTCATTACATAAAGTCTTCTGATGAAAACAGAAAAATCTCAAACCTCCATAAAGGAAAAGACTGATAGATTCGAATAATCAAAAATTTATGAACAACGAAAGACCCCATAATTATGTTTAAAAGGTTAAAACAAGTGATATAGCAGAAATGCCAAGAGAGAGTTAATGATCAGCACCTGACATTCACAATAGGATTTTGCAGCAAGAAGGAAGCCTATCAAGAGGCAGAAATCATAGACAGACCACAGCATTTTAGCTTGGAGATGTCCCAGCTGTTAAGGTCTATGGGAAATAACCTGCGCTCTTGCTTCTGTCGGTATGCTTAAGCAAAGAATAAAGGGGGAGACGGGGAGGAGGGTATGCTTCACACAGCTGCAAGCCTCAACAAGATAAAGTAACAGCTAGCCCAGAGGGCAGGAACGCCCTGGAGCACTGAAACGCCCAGGGGTGCCTCATGTACCCAGATAACAGGGAGTAGAATATACTCTGACTTAAAACAAAATGTTAAATGTATTTTTGACTAAGATTAATAATGATTAATGCTGATCTAGGCTTCTGTAACCCTGCTTGCGCAGATAGATGACTTTACAAAATATGGGTTTTGCCTTTAAAAGAGCCCGTCTGCCCTGGTTTGGGGCTGCTCTCTGTGCTGCTGCATCTCAGTGGTGCAAAAAACGGTCGCTGGCCAGCTAATAAAGACTCACAGTTTGGCTCAATTCAGTCTCTCAATGGTCACTTCTCGCACTCGTACCGTAACACCAACCAGACAGGAGGAGAGGCAGGGAAAGCTCACCCCTTCCCGTCCTGGGGGATCGTGGGAAGAGGAACTGGGCAGCACAGCAGGAGAGTAGGTGACTGGACGCATGTCCTAAGACAGGAAGCCATGGCGGGTCAATCGAGGGGGAGGGCAGAGGCCTCTTGCTTCACTTCCAACGTGGGTCTTGGAGGGCACGGCTGTGCAAGGGTCGTGTGCTGACACGGTCATGTTCAGTAAGGTTAGGAGGGAGAGAGTAGGGTAGAGGGTAGCATGTTTCTAAGTTTCTGTTGTTTTCCAAGTGGACACACCAAGCCGAAAGCCATGGAGCCTGCTATAAAGAGGGCGGGTTGGCCCTGCACCAAACCCTGAGTGTTGGTCACCTAGGCCAGAGGTAAGGATGAAATACGGGGCAGATGCTCAGTGGGGTCTGCAACTCAGCAGGCGCCGGAGGGAGCCAAGGCAGTGTGGTGGCAGGCTGCTGTGGCTCTCACCAAGCTGAGAAGAAATAGACCTTGGTGTCCCCAGCTGCAGATGCCAGCTGTTGGTGCTTGCTGAATACATGTGGCTTGGATGGGGCCAACTGTCCCCTAATGAGTGCCAGGCCAGTCATTCTGCAGATGGCACCAGCAAGGGTCTGGAACACTCTGTACGTGCCTGGACTCCTTCACTCTTTCTCCTGAGCTCACACTAGCCCACCTTTTCCCATTTACCAAATCTTGTCTTGGGAGAAGTAGGAATGAGGGTGGAGATAGTGGTGGTAAGGTGCATACAATGAGATTCACTAAACGAATTTCCCTTAAAAGTGAGCATTCCCTAAAGGGATGGTTTAAGTTGTTACATCGGACTAAGGTGTAAATTGGTTTGACATTTAGTTTTCCTTTCTCTTGGGCAGGTGGGCCTCATGGAGATGATGGACATGGACAAAATAAAGAAACTACATTCTCTTGGGACATCGAACTTTGTAATCCATTTATATCAGCAATTGACTATGGGAAAATAAACTTCCCAAAAATATATAATAAGGAACTAATGTCCTTAATCAGGAAAAAACAACAGTAGAAACCTGGGCAAAGGATTGGAACAGGCCATTCACGGAAGATAATAAAATGGCCCGCAACTGTATGATAAGATGCTCGGTGTCTCTTAAGGAGCTAGAAAGTAAAACAATAATGAGATTCTTTTTTTTTGCTCAGTATATTGGCAAACAAGAAAAAGGCTGAGAATCTTCTGCAATGTTTTGTAATACAAGTTTGCCAAGGCATGCCATGCCCTGGTTGACCAGATGCCTACTGATTGAAAATTCACGTGATTTCTCTTATTTGAGGGCATCAGCAAAATCTAATAGAAAGTCCTCTGGAAGAAACCTCCAGAGGCACAGAATCTAGTGGCAGCTCTGAAGCAAATTTCTTCAGTGACCTTGGGTGTAGACTTTCAGTGCCTTATTCTCCATGTAAAATTTAAGGAGGACAAGACCTACTTTTTCTACGTCTCATTGAAATGTGATCAAGATTAATGGCCTAACATAGAAAATGATTCCAGCACCTTGAAAGACCAGGCACATTACTCAATGCCTGACTCTATAAGCCTGGTAAAAATCAATCTAATTCACTTAATTAAGGAAAACTGCTCACTTAAAACCATACAGTTTTAGAACTGGGTGTTTAAATATGATTTAATTCAGTGTTTTTCAAAATGTCCTTCAGACTGACAGTGTTAACTCAGACTGAGGGAATCGGTTAGATCTTGCAGTGTAAGATTTTATTTAGGTTTAGAAGTGAGGTGTAATATTAACTAGATCCACAGAACTATTGCACTTGTCTCAGACGTGTGCATACCCTCCCTCTACCCTGAGGCTATGCTGTGGTTATTGAATTTGTGTAAGCTGGCATTACAAAAATATTTTCCGGCTCCAATTTTTTTTAAGTTTTTACAGTGCGACACAAGTTATTTTTCTAAAGTCAAGTAAAAGCAAATTTCTCAGGATTTTTGCTGCCTGTTCTAGCAGTATTTGAAGAATATTTCATAATAGATAAAACTTAATCCAGATTGCAAGTCTTGCTTCCTTTTTCTGTTTAAAATTTAGACCATGTACAACTTTTTGGTTCAAATTATGTTTGACAAATTCAATTATGCTATGCTAATCGCTATGACTGTATTTCCATACAGCACAGTTACATTGAAATAAATGTATTAAAAAGCCTCAGGTATCACAATCCATCCTGAAGGGTGGAGCTTCTGCCCTACCCCTCCCAGTAATAACGCTAAACAGAGAAATCTCTTCCATGTAAGGGGTGCTTACTCCATGGCAAGTATTATACTTTATTTAGCTTATTTCACTCTTAAAATTCTCTTTCCACTTTATATATGAGACAGCCGAGGCTTGGAGAGGTTTAGTAGTTTAGCTAAGGCCTCACAGATGCTGGAGTCGACAAGCTGAATAACATATGGTACCTTGTCACTTCCTTCTTGAAACAGAGCGGCTATGCTTGTGTCTATTTTAAACATTAAGCTTTTGCTTCTGATATTGTTGAATGTCTTCCGTATAGCCTTTGGGTAACTTATATAATTTTTTTTGAGACAGGGTCTCACTCTATCACCTAGGCTGGAGTGCAGTGGCATGATCGTAGCTCACTGCAGCCTCGAACTCCTGGGCTCAAGCTATCCTCCTGCCTCAGCCTCCCGAGTAGCTGGGACTACAGGGATGCATCACCACTCCCAGCTAATTATTTAACATTTTATAGAGACGGGGTCTCGCTATGTTGCTCAGGTTGGTCTTGAACTCCTAGGCTGAAGTGATGCTCCTGCCTCGGGCTCCCAAAGTGCTAGGATTACAGGCGTGAGCCACCGCACCCGGCCTGCTTCAAACTCTTGGATAGCTTCTCACCATCTAGAACAGTGGTTCTCAAAGTGTGTTCCCTGGACAAGGAGCATCAGCACCACCTGGCAATTGTTGGAAATGCAAATCCTCAGGCCCCACTTCAGGCTTACTGAATCCGAAAGTGAGGGTGGGGCTCAGCAACCTGGGTGTGAACAAGCTCTCTGGGTGAATCTGATGCCGCACACTGAAGCTTGGTCTTCAGACAACACTGGAGACCACATGGTCTGGCTCCTGCTCACCTCTCCAGCCTTTCCTTGCTGCTCACTGCTTCACTAACCAAACTGCATGTGGGTCCCCTGCACACACCACCGGGGCTTCCTGTCCAAGGGCAGTGTCATCTGGTGGTTAAGCACAAGGATTCTGAAGCCAGATTGCCTGGCCTTGAATGCCCCCATGCCACTTACTAGCAGTTGAGGTCTCAGTCAAGTTCCCTAACTTCCCTGCGCCTTAGTTTCCCATGTAGGAAATGGGGATGAAGCTAACAACAGTATCTACTTCATTTGTTGTTATGACAATTAAATGAATCAAAATACGCGGAGCGCTTAGAATAGTGTTGGCGTGTAGCAGAGACTCTAGAAATACACTACTGCCTTTGCCTGTTAGATTAGTTCCCTGTGGCTGTCACAACAACTTACCACAAACTTGGGGGCTTATGAACAACAGGAATTTACCTTTCTGGAAGCCAGAAGTTTAACGTCAGTTTCCCTGGGCTAAAATCAAGGTGTCAACAGGGCCACACTGCCTCCAGAGGCTTCTGGTGGCATCCAGAATTCCTTGGCTGTGGTTGCATCGTTCCAACCTCTGCCTTCTCCTCTGTTTGTGTCTACTGCATCTAATCCTCCTCTGCTTCTCTCTTACAGGGACATTTGTGATTGCATTTGGGGCTCACCTGGATAATCCAAGATAATCCCTTCTCAAGATCCTTAACTTAATTCTATCTACAAAGACTGTTTTTCCTTATATGGTAACACCTGCAGGCTCCAGGGATTCAGACTTGATATCTTTGGGAAACCATTATTCAGCTTACTACACTTGTATTATCCTGTCTGCCTGTGGTACCATTTTCTCTCTGTTTCTGCCTCCTCCTCCTCTTTAAGACTCATTGCAGAGTTTGCCTCCTCCAGGAAGCCTTCCCCAACTTCCCTAGTGCCAGATTTAATTTAGCTCCGTATAATATCCTGAACACATTGTGTTTTTGGTTTTTAAATAATAGACTCTATTTTCTTACAGTAGCTTGAGGTTTACAGAAAAATAGCATAGAAGATACAGGGTTCCGTACACTTCCTCTTCCCATCACCTCCCTCTGCTTACAGTTTCTCCTATTAACATCTTGCAGTAGTGCGGTACATTTGTTACAACGAATGAGCCGCTACTGATTCATTATTATTAGCTGTAAATTCATGGTTTACCTTAGGGTTCATGCCTTCTGTTGTATAGTTCTCCAGGTTTTGGCAAATGCACGATGTCCTGTATCTACTGTGACCTTATCACACAGTTTCACTGTTCTAAAAACCCCATGTGCTCCACCTATACATCCCTGCCTCCCCCCAACCCCTGGCAAGGATCTTTTTATTGTCTCCATAGTTTTGCTCTTTCCAGAATGTCATATGGTTCAAATTATGTAGTATATACCCTTTCAGACTGACTGCTTTCACTTAGCAACATGCATTTAAGTTTCTTCGACGTCTTTTCATAGCTTGATCGCTCATTTCTTTTTAGCACCAAATAATATCCCATTGTCTGGATGTACCACAGTTTGTTTATCTATTCCCCTACTGAAGGACATCTTGCTTGCTTCCAAGTTTTGGCATTTATGAAGAAAGCTGCTATAAACATCTGTGTGCAAATTTTTGTGTGACACAGTTTTTAATTTTGGGGGATAAATACCAAGAAGTGCGATTGCCGGATCACATGATAAGATTATGTTTAGCTTTGTAAGAGGCTACAAAAAATATCTTCCAAAGTACCTGTACCGTTTTGCATTTTCACCAGCAATGAATGAGAGTTCCTGTTCCTCCATACCCTTGTCAGCATTTGGTGTTGTCACTGTTTTGGATTTTAGCCATTCTAATAGGTGTGTAGCAGTGCTTCATTGTTATTCTCATTTGCAATTCTCTAATGATATATGATATATGGAACATCTTTACATGTGTTTATTTGCCAACTGTCTACCTTCTTCATTGAGGAGTCTGCTCAGATATTTTGCCTACTTTTTAATTGGGTCGTTTTCTTTTTTCTTCCTTCCTTTCTTTCTTTCTTTTTTTTTTAGAGATAGGGTCTTGCTGTGTCTCCCAGGCAGGCTGGAGTGCAGTGGTGTGATCATGGCTCACTGTAGCCTCAAACTCCTAGGCTCAAGCAATTCTTCTGCCTCAGTCTCTCGTGTACCAGGGACTACAGGTGTGCAACATCATGGCTAATTTTTAAAATTTTTTATAGAGACAAAGTCTTGCAATGTTGCCTGGGCTGGTCTTGAACTCCTAGCCTCAAGGGATCCTCCTGCTTCAGCCTTCCAAAGTGCTGGGATTACAGGCATGAGACCCCAGCCTGTCCTAGGTTGTTTTCTTTCCTTTTTTTTTTTTTTTTTTTTTGAGACAGAGTCTTTCTATTGCCCTGGCTACAGTGCAGTGGCTTCATCATAGTTCAGTGCAACCTCAAACTCCTGGACTCAAGTTATCCTCCTGCCTCAGCCTCCCAAGTAGCTGGGACTACAGGTGCATGCCACTACGTCCAGCTAATTTTTCTGTTTTTAGTAGAGATGGAGTCTTGCTCTTGCTCAGGCTGTTCTTGCCCCAGCTAGACTGCAGTAGCATCATCATAGCTCACTACAATCTCAAACTCCTGAGCTCAAGCGATTCTCCTGCCTCGGCCTCCCAGAGTGCTAGGATTACAGGTATGAGCCACCGCACCTGGCCCCCTTTTCATTCTCCTAACAGTGTCTTTTATAGAGCAGTTTTTAATTTTAATGAAATCTAGCTTATCAATTTTTTTTTTACAGAACATACTTTTGGTGTTGTATCTAAAAAGTCATTGCCAAACCAAAGGTCACCTATATTTATTTAGGTAAAAATAAGTTTATCTAGATTTATCACCTGTGTGACCTTTCAGTAGTTTTATAGTTTTGTGTTTCGCAATTAGGCTTATAGTCCATTTTGAATTATGGTACTATCTTTTTATTGTTCCTGTCTCCTGCTTTACTGTACCTGTCTGGGTTTTCCTGGAGATTATGGATTATTTCCTACTTGTACTAGTACTCTCAGTACTAAGTAGGCCTCAAAAAAAAAAAAAAAAAAAGTAACCTTTTCTCTGTTCAGCAACTCGGTCATTCTTAAAATCATCACAGAGGCTTGAGGCTTATGAGCCTAAAGAAAAGATGCAGAACTTTTTGGTTTAAACCTTTGCTTGCATGTTGTAAACACAGAACAGCTGTTTCCTCCCAGGACTTGCACAGTGTTGCAGGAAGGTCTCTGAGTGTCAACAATGCTGTCCTGTTAAAAGACTAAGAATAGATGAGGCTTTTATTTTCATTGGAACTGGATTTACTTCCAGTGGCAACCTATGAAAGAATGCCCTGTGGTCGTGGGTCAAGGTAAGGGTGCAGAGTCAGAAGTTTAAGGGTTATAGGGTCACTCTCCCATCAATGCAATGTGACTCACTGTTTCCTGGGTTAAATGTTCTTTTTTTCTATTTATATGCCTATTGATTTAGAAATAAAAGCAAGCTCCTTAATCAGGGGAAGAATATAGAATAATTTTTTTCTATGTCTAAAGCAGAGCAATACCTTCCTTAACCCTAACTTCCTTTTCCGTGGAGAGATACCCACAAAAATAAAACGTTCAGATTTTATTGGTACAGTGATCAAACAGTATAGTTTTTCTGTGAACAACACAATTTCAGATGAATGTGATTTAGCTTCCACCTTTCACATTTTATGTATATAAATAAATTCACAAATCAGGAAAATTCTTTGTTGCTTTGTCTTAGAAGGTGTTCCTGGGACATTCTTCCTTTGGGGCCTGAGGCCCACCAAGCAATATTACTTTGGTTACAAACTCCTCTCTAAAATGTTAGAGCCTAGGGTGGCAATCTTCAATGTAAGTTGGCCACTACAACTTTATTTTTATGATTGTCATTGTTATTATTATTTGGAGACAGTCTTGCTCTGTCACCCAAGCTGGAGGGGGCAGTGGCATGATCATAGCTCACTGCAGCCTTGAGCTCCTGGGTTCAAGTGATCCTCCCTTCTGAGCCTCCTGAGTGGCTGGGACTATAGGCAGTGCCACCACACCTAGCTAAGATTTTTATTTTTATACAGACAGGGTCTTGTTATGGTTGCCCAGGCCGGTCTCAAATTCTTGGCCTCAAGTGGCTTCCCAAAGTGCTGGGATTACAGGTGTGGGCCCCCTTGCCTAGCCTACAACTTAATTATAATATAGCAGTTTTTGTTGAGTACCAATGTGATATTTGCAGTGAAAGCATGTAGCTGTTTTTTAAGCATATATTTTTAAAGAATTGGTGGGTTGTTTGTGGTTGGTGGACTTTTTGACCAACTAGTAAAAGTTGAAACTACTCCAGCAGGCCCTAGACAGGGAAGGCCCGATGGCCAGCTTCACATGGGGCAGTGCCTTGAGACCGCCAGGAATGTGAAGCAGGTTGGCTCTGACCCCCACCTTCCTAATATAGCTAAGGATGGAAACAGCTCTCAACCCTTCAGGGGGCTCAGAACTCAGACACCAGTTCTCTTTTTGACAAGTGATAAGTCTCACAGTTTCTTGATCTAGTATCTGTCTTTTTTTTTTTTTTTTTTTTTTTTGATGCAGAGTCTTGCTCTGTTGCCCGGGCTAGAGTGCCGTGGCATCAGCCTAGCTCACAGCAACCTCAAATTCCTGGGCTCAAGCAATCCTCCTGCCTCAGCCTCCCAAGTAGCTGGGACTACAGGCATGCAACACCACGCCCGGCTAATTTTGTCTGTGTATTTTTAGTTGTCCAGCTACTTTCTTTCTATTTTTAGTAGAGACAGGGTCTTGCTCTTGCTCAGGCTGGTCTTGAACTCCTGAGCTCAAACGATCCACCTGCCTCGGCCTCCCAGAGTGCTAGGATTACAGGCAAGAGCCACGGCGCCTGGCCTAGTGTCTGTCTTAATAGTATTGAAACGTTGAGCCTTGTTCAGCCTCTTGGGTGGAATGACGAATTCCAGCCCTGGTAACAGCGATTAAAGGTGCTTACAAGAGGAGAATACTTTCAGAAATTTTGTCTCCCCTCACCTTTTTTTTGAAGCACATAAGGAAGCTAAGCAAAAAATTGTGCATTGTTAATTAGCTTTCCTGTAACTCTAATTATAATAAGTCTTTAGAGTCCAAGCCAAGACAGCTTGCTGGGCTAGGTAAGTCAGGCAGCTGTATCCATTCACTTGATTGACTTACATACCCTTTTGCCAGGTTTTTCTTTACACGTAAGGGCAGTCAGAAGGGTGAGTCCCAAAGCACACACTAATAATTTCTAGCAGCTCATATCAGGATGGAATCTTGCTACTCTTTGGGTATGGGAAGAAGTGGAATTCTGAGCACGAAAGTCAAGAGACACTCAAGTAAACAGTTTCAAAAATATAACAGTTTTTTTTGTCGTGTGCCACATACAAAACTATCATAGGAGAATTATAGGGAGGAGAACATAGTACAAAATACCAGAAGACATAGAATTCTCATTTTCATAGATTGCTTAATTATAACATTTCACACACATTCTCTCTCTCTCTCTCTCTCTCTCTCTCTCTCTCTCTCTCCTGCCCTTTGCTGTGCAGAGTTTATGGATCATTTGGGAAAGCCAGTTCTGGCATGAAGTGGGTGGCAGCCTCTGGTTCTGAGGTGACGTGGGCAGGATGTTCCCATGAATTTTCCATTCTCGAGGCTTTCTTGTATAAGCTTGAGTACCTTGATTTAGACCTCCCTGCTCACCACATTATCTTTCTAACCAGTCAGCGTTCAATGACTTTGAGACATATTTGATCTTGGGTTAAGGTCTTGAGATTCCTTGAAGCCTAACCCTAGAGTCCGGGTTATCATACATGAAATCACATAGTCAATGGTCAAACACAGAGACTACAGGGTTAACAACCACTCCTATATCCCTCCCCAGATCACTGGACCAAATCCAGAATGGTTGGGGGCCAGGTTCACCCCTGGACTTGCTAAATAGTGACTTACTAGAGGAGGAGGAGAGTCTGAGTCTGAAGTGGCTGAACAGAAACCGTGTCCCCATTGCTTGGTTGTTTGGATCTCACGGACTTGAGTTGGTGAAAATTGTCTGCACTGCTCTCCCTCTGTAGGGGGTCCCTGTGAAGGACAGTGGGTGGCACAAACAGGTGATAAGGATGGAGATCGTGACCATTTTATGTTTCTGCTCCTTCTCGGTTTTTGGAAAGGATGTAGAAAACTACCTTAAAGGAGGTTTTAGTCACTTACGGATTTCAATTTTTTACATTCTGGTCATGTTCCCTATTACCAGAATAATCAAGAATCAGCTAGCCTCCAAGTCAGGGATCTAATGATTGATGGTAATTTGGAATGAAAAACAAGGTGAATTATTATCCAAGAAGTACAGATGTGCTGAGAAGCCCCCAGTATGCTGGCTGGTGGACAAGAAAAGATGCTGACTTTGTGGGCTCCAATCAGACATTCTAGATTCTTCAGGCAAATAATTTTATCTGACGGCAACTGATGTTGAAACATGTTGCTTTGCTTGCCCTTCAAGGCAGCTTAGCAAATAGAGCATAGGCTTTCAAATATTGTAGACTGAGACACGCAGTGATAAGTACATCTTACACTGTGAGTGACCAGTGTATGTGTATATCCTCCGACATGCACACACACACACACAAATGTAATGGAAACAAGAGTTTTAGGTGCAATACCCTTTAGAAATAATGTACTGGAATATTTTTTCTTTTCTTCTCCTCTGTTCTATTCCATTAAAAATAAATGCTGATTGTAACCCACTGACTTGCTTGACTAATGAATCATAATTTGCAATTTGGAGACTTATAATGGGGAGAGGGTTGGAGCTAAAGACACTGACATGGCACGGAGACAGGTCATCCCAAGATTGGCTGCAACCACAATTTCTCTGTCTGAAGAGCCAGGGAAAACTCTGCTCAGTTGGGTCATGTTGGTAGTACAGGTAGACAAATGGGTCAAGGCATCTAGATTTTGTCCGAACTATGGGGAGATGCATCTGTTTTGGAATGGTACCCTAACTACTTGTTTATGGGACCTGGGTAGTGCAAGATTTTCCACAGTGGTTTCCAAGTTCATGTAATTATATTACTTTTTAATAAAAATAGGTTGCATACACTGAATTCTGCAAGGAATGAGAAAAATTTTTTTGAAAATAAGTCTATAAAGATAAAGGAACGGTCAAGGACTAGGTAGATTCTGAATGTGCCTAGTGCGGAATTCTAGTGCAAATCAGAAGCTGTGCCGAAGCCCTGTAGTTTGGACCAGATCATCAAGGTGGGGCCTCAGAGTCCTGGATCACAGACCACTTTGAGGATCTAGTGCTGTGGTTTTCAAAGTGTGTCCCCTTAGCCCCACCGGCAGCATCCTGGAACTTGTTAGAAATATACAACCTCAGGCCCCACCCCAGACCTACTTAATCAGAAACTCTGGGGATGGGGCCCAGAAGTCTGTGTTTTAATAAGTCCCCCAGCTGATTCTGATGCAAGCTAAATTAGAAACCCATTGATTTAATGAAATGAATGGATAATTTTATCAGAAAAATGTACACATACTCACAAGGTTTTGCATATAATTTCAAATCTGTAAACTGGGGAGGGGGATCCTTAGGCCCTAAATTAATAGGGGATAAGGAGAGTCTGGAAGATTCGGTGAAAGTACAGGTATGTACGTGGAGAGTATCTGAGAGCTGCAGCCACAGGAAAACAACACCGATCCGAGCATCCTGTATATAGGGTGGATGGGGCTCCTGCCATGCTGGCTGGATGGGGGAGGACTGGCTCCCGAGTCACTGGGAATAAGCCTGCGGGTGTTGGACCTCGGTTACTTGCACCTGTGTAGAGGGGATGGGGAAAGGACAATGGGGCTTCAGAGATGGGGTTGACATCATATGGACAAGCACAGACCTTAGGGAAGGTGAACTAAGCATGAGGATTATGAACATCTTGTTAAGGACTGTACTATGCAAATAGAGGTCCCAGAAGTTTTAGAATGATTCTGATTTTATGCACTTTTTTTCATTTTCAATAAAAACCAGTCTTATTTATTTATTTATTCATTTATTTTTGGAAACAGGGTCTTGCTCTGTCACCCAGGCTACAGTGCAGTGGCACAATCATAGCTCACTGCAGCCCCGAACTCCTGGGCTCAAGCAATCCCCCTGTCTCAGCCCCCATCAGTAGCTGGTACTGTAGCGTGTGCCACCATGCCCAGCTTATTTAAAAATTCTTTTGGTAGAAACAGGGTCTTGCTAAGTTGCCTGGGCTGGTCCAAACTCTCAGCCTCAAGGGATTCTCCCACCTTGGCCTCCCAAAGTGTTGGGATTACAGGTGAGAGCCACCATGCCCAGCCGAAAATCAATCTTTCAATGTATAAGTAAACATGGTTGCATTTTTATTTCTCATGCAAGTAAATTTACAAATCAGAAAAGGTGTCCTTTATTGGGCCATGTGCCTTAGCTTCTGCTTCGGAGTAAGTGGTCACTGTCTATGTGGCCCAGTGGATGCACTTTAAAGGGGTATTGGGCTCACCGTCACAGGTTCAGAAGTAAAGAAACGACTGGGGGATTATAGAGCCACTTAGCATTTACTGCAATTTTCATGGCAAATAATTTTTATTTTAATTGAGGTGAAATTCACAAAACAAAATTAACCACTTTAAGGTGAATGGCATTAGGGAATTCACAATGTTGTTCGCCTGCCACCTCTACCCAGTGCCGAAACATTTTCATCACTGCAAAACAAGACTGGCACCCATTAATGCTGTGGCTTTACTCCCTATTCTCTCTTTTCTCTATCCCCTGGAAATCATCAGTCTGCTTTATATTTACCTGTTCTGGATATTTCTTACACATAGAATCATAAATTATGTGACCTTTTGTGTCTGGCTCCTTTCATTTGGCATAATGGTTTTAAGATTCGCCCATTCTGTAGCATGGATCAATATTTCTTTTTTTTTTTTTTTTTTTTTGAGACCGAGTCTCACTCTGTTGCCCGGGCTAGAGTGCCATGGCGTCAGCCTAGCTCACAGCAACCTCAAATTCCTGGGCTCAAGCGATCCTCCTGCCTCAGCCTCCCAAGTAGCTGGGACTACAGGCATGCGCCACCATGCCTGGTTAATTTTTTCTATATATTTTTAGTCGTCCAGCTAATTTCTTTCTAATTTTAGTAGAGATGGGGTCTCGCTCTTGCTCAGGCTGGTCTTGAACTCCTGAGCTCAGAACGATCCTCCTGCCTCGGCCTCCCAGAGTGCTAGGATTACAGGCGTGAGCCACCACGCCCGGCCAATATTTCATTTTTTATGACTGAATGATATTCCATTGTATGGATATACCATATTTTCTTTACCCATTCATCCATTGATGGACATTTGGGTTGTTTCAACCTTTTGGCTCTCATGAACAATGCAGCCATGAACACTCATGTTCGACGGCAAATAATTTTTGCTCTTCTCTTCTTTGAGCCCCTTCGAAAGATGGGGATTGGAGGAGTTTCATCTGACTTTATTCCCAATTCCTCTTCTGTTTAACCTCTTCGATTTCATTGTTATCTCAAATTCCAGATTGGCTCATCACTGAGTGGGAGCTAAGGCACTGGTCACATGACCTGTTTTGTGCATGATAGTATGTTGTATGCATATACAGTATGTCCTGCCCAGTAAGTTCGGTAATGACGCTGGACACAGGCAAGAAATGTTGGAAGATGATCACTACACTGTGGCCCATTATATGAATCCTAACTTGGAGAATTTCTGTGATCATGAATGATTTGTTCAAAGCCTGGAAGATGTCAACTCTCTGTGGTAACATGACAGGTTCCCTGCCCTTCAGTCCTCTCCTTCCCACAGCTGGAGTTACTGCAGCCCACCATGGTCTCTGCCTCATGTCCCACTCTGCATAAAGCTGGGAGTCCATCTTTCCCTTACTCAGCCCTGCAGGGCACTGCGGTCTGCTTCCCAGTAAGAGTTCACTGGGTGGGCCCTGTCCTTGAGACCTAACGACATCAAACCTTTAGTGTCTCCATCATCACACTTCTTATTGGCACAATTCTGACTTCTCTGAGCTATTTATGGAAATAATCTTCAATTATTTTCATAACCACTACCCCCATTCATGCAAAATGGGGATTCAGAATCTTACCATTCAGTGTCGATATTGGAATCAAACAAGATATGCAAAATAGCTAGCATAGTTCCTGGCCCATGAAAGACTTGAGCTAAAGGAGAGCAATTTTATTATTATAATCTCCCTGTCTCTTACCTCTGATTGAATCTCTCTGGGTTTGGTTTTTTGTCTGGTCCTTTCTGACCGACTGTTCTCTGCCTGCGGGCTTGACTTCGGCTTCGTTCCTTGACCCACAGCTGGGCACGACCCCAAGCACACATTCCATTTCAGTCCTCGTGCGTCCTTTCCAAGCGTGGGTCTCTCTGGAATGGCAAGTCCCGCTGCCTCCTGACCAATTTAGGGCGAAGTGCTCCGTGAATGCCACTGCGGAAGGAGCAAAGGGCCCCTCGGGTACGTCCGAGGAATTTGTTTGAAAGGTTAAAAGTGAAAAGTAAGCCAACTCATGTGTTGCATATCTTCTCATTATCACTTAGAAGTGAATCGATTTCACGTGGGAACAGCATCACACGCCACGCCAAGTGTGCAAGTGCTTGATAATGTCTGTGACAAATCTGTCTTCCACAAAGGCAATCTGAGGAAAGCTCAAAAGAGATGATATTTCGTTTAGCATCGTTTATCAAGGGTAGGAAATGATTTCCATAGTTGTGTTAGGGATGGAAATGGGCCTTATAATCGATATGAAATGAACTGCTTTTTGTCACTCTTCTGAATAACTGTAATTGAAATGGACACAGAACCAGGTCATGCTTTTAATATTTCTCAATTATATGGGAAGGAACTGGGATGGAATGACTTGAACATTGCAATAAAGTCTCTCAGGCCAAAGGTCTGTGGTAATAACAGGCATAATTTTACAGTCCTTTCTAGCTGACAAACAGCATTGCATTTCATCCTTGCAGTACCTGAGGGTAGCACAGCCCTGTGCTAGTAATGGAATGCATGGAAACACGTGCCTGGTGCACGGCTAATGCTTAACTGATGGTGGTGAGCAGTGTTTGTGTGTGTGTGTGTGTGTGTGTGTGTGTAGCGACATGTGCATAGAGACGGAGAGACAGTGCAAATGAGCATATGCTTAATTTTCATGGGAAATAGAAAAAGCACCCCCCGGCATGCTTTGAAGAGCTGTTACTATTCATCCGTTGTTTGTGCATAAGAGAAAAAGAGCAAAACGGCGTGGGCGGGGGGCGGGGGGAGATGAAAGATCTGTTTGTGTCTACTGGGTGAACTAAAACACACTCTTAGGAATACTGAGCAATAGACCACTCGGGTCAGACGCTTTGATTCATAACGGCCCTTCGCACATTGTCTTCACACAGCCCTAAAGCTATCTGGGAACGAAACCTCTCTCCGATACTTCGTGCAACTGAATCATTGCCTTTCCTGCCGCCCTCGAACTTAGTCTCTTTCAGAAATCTATTCTTTACCTCATCATTTCTCCCCACTTTGAGTTAGACGTGGACTTACATTCTGAACTAACTAGCTGTATGAGCTATGTGAACCTCAGGGTCATCGGCTGGAACGCGGGGACCATGTGTACCTTATAATTATGAGGACGAAATGACATAACGCATAAACAAGAAGCGCAGCACCTTGCACCCACGAGGGGTTCCCTAAACAGCCCTTTCATTTCCTCTCTAGTTCTACCGATTCCTCTTTCCCACTTTCTGGTGTCAGTTAGGTGACCCTTCTCTAGAGACCAGTGGACAAAGAAACACAGGCTACCACCTGCTCTGGGCGTCTTGGATGCATCTGCAAAACACGCCCTGGCTCTGTTTGTCTAAGAGAAGGAACCAGCAGAGGCGAGGTTGCCCAGGCACCAGAGGTTTGTCTTGCAGAGAAACACGTGTCTCAACCTAAGCTTTTAAATGGACCTCCCACCAGCCCCACCTGGGCTCCACTCGACAATTTTCCGACCCAGGAACAGACATCTGCCCCCACCCCGCCTCGCCTCCCTCCCTGGCCCCATCTTGCACTTTCGCTCTTGTGGTTTCCTCTGCACAGAGCTCCCTTTGCTCATTTCTCCTTTAAAAGCCCACAACTCTGCGAAAGACACCTTTCCCGAGAAGCCTGCCTGCCCCTTCATCACCCCTTCCTACTGTCACGTCCCATGACACAGCCCCACCTGACCACCAGTATGCAACGGACGTGCTTTCATTTCCCTGGAACCCCTAAGTTGTGTGTTTGTGTCTTTCATGTGGCAAATATCCCGTGTTTCTACCCTGCCTTCTCCCACGAAATGAATGAGGCAGGACTTTGCGCTACATTTATTTCTGTGCCTCTGTCTAGACTGTAGGTTGTGGGTCCCCAGGGGTCGTACCCTCCTCAACTTTGAATATCCCTCTACTACCCCGCTGACCTTTCCCAATAGGCGCTATAATATTTATTGAATTGAATTGAACTTAGTTCCCCTGATTTAAGAAGAAGCTTAAAGAAGGAGTGGGGTCCAAAACATTGTCAGATAAAATACAGGATGACCGTTAAATAGGAATTTCAGATAAGCAATGTGTAATTTTCTTTAGTATAAGCATGTCCCACGTACTTCATGGGATATACTTATATTAAAAATTTATTTGTTGTTTCTTTAAAACTTTAACTGGATAACTCACAATTTTTCTTGCTAAATCTGGCTGCCTTAACTGGGAAGCATGTTGGAAAAGCCGAAGATGGAGGAATAAGCCATATTCATTTGAAGTATGTTTCAAGGATAGATGATAAAAGTCAATGGAGTTTTTTGACTCTCTCCTGAGAGAGCTGCCCTGACTTTCATATCTAACCCGCTCCATCCATCACCAGCATTCACTTCCTCAACAGTGGGATTGTCACTCATCAGAGACACGCAGAGTTTGCTGTGCCCTAAAGAAGCCCCCAAGCTGAATGCAGGTGGTCCCCAAGCCTGTCCTCCCCCGCTCCTCCTGAGCCAGGACACCGGATCCCACAGAAGAAAAGGAGCAGGGAGGAGATTTTTCTAAAGCAAAGCACCAAGGAAACACAAGTGATATATCAAGCTGCTAACGTCCTCTTTCCCTTTTATTTGAATAATCATTTGTATAACTTTCCCATCTGTGGTACATTTCAAGCAAATGAAGCAGCTTCCTCTCACTGAAACCTTGTCTCTTCCTTAAAATGATATCCTTTTCTAGTTTCCTCAACCCTAAAACACCCCTCTTTAGATTACATTTTCTCTGCTGTTTCACACTTTCATGCAACTCAGAGAAAGGGAAAAAAAGTGTTCATTTTAGTACATAAGTCACAGCTTTAAAAATAGTCTCACCATTTAAAAAACACTCCAAAAAAATAAGGAGATGATAAACACACACACACACGGATTATAATTAAGTGATTAAAGGATATAATATATTAAGTAATAAAATTAAAATTAAAAGCCATTGCAGGGCCTTTGATGACTCTGAACTCCACCCCTTCCTGTCAAACAGCCGGAAGAAGTGAGCGCTGCCACCTGCTCTGGGGAAGAGCCACCAAGTCCTCTGCAGACTGGACGTGCGGGATTTTACACGAACATTCATTCCAGCAAAGCACTCAGCATGTAGCCGGGGGACGCACTGCACTTATTCTCAGTTCGTGTGAGGGCAGATGGCTTCTCTGTCTTTATCTGTACCTTCACTGAAACAAAAACAAAGCAAACCGAAGAGTGGACACCTCTATACAAAGCTGGCCATTGTCCTATTCCTCTGTTCTGTTCACTCTCAAACTGTTCCCATCGGGGCACAGCTGAGGCGTGGAGAAGGACAGGGCTCTGCCTCCGCTCTTTCATCTTTCTCCTTAACTCAGTGAAGTCTGGCGTTTACTTCCAACAATTCAACTGAAGCTATTTCTTTCAAAGGTCACCAGTAACTAGGGTGGCCAAACAGGGACACTTCTGAGAGTGAAAAGAGATGCTGCTAATAATTATACTGGGACAACAGGCATAGACGTGAACGGTCCCCTCTTTCTTGACCTTCCGCAGCATGTAACGTGGTCCCCATCCCTTCTCTCTGGAAGCTTTGATTCCAGTATCTCCTCTAACACTACAACTCTCCTTTGCTCAAAGGCCAGCTCAGATCTTTGCTGATTCCTCTTTCCTCCACGGATTAGAAAAGTTCCCGGACTGATTGCTTGGTTCTCCTGTTTGAGACCTTCAGTCCTATGACTTCAGCTCTCTGCACATCATGACTCTCGAGTATATATCTACACCCCTGACATATGATTCAAAGTCTGGTCTCATTAATCAAACTTTCTGCTAGATGTCACATCTGAATATTGCACCGTCACCTCAGAGTCTAACAGGCATATCCCAACTCCAGGAGTCACCTTTTGCGGTGTCCTCTGAATGATTCATTGCCCTGGGTTTGTGCATTGAGGAGGCGCCGAGCTACAGGGCAGTTCTAAAGCAGCTCTCACCATCCAGAGCTCATCTTCCCGCCTCTCACTCCTTCTATCCCTTGCCACAAACCAGCACTTCCCGATGCCTCCAAGGCTCTCCACGGCCCATTGTTCATCCTGCTACCCAGGCCTGAGACTTGGTGTCCCCTTCACTCCTTTCTTTTCCAGTTATCATCCCTCATATCTGATCGTTGACATAATCCTATCAATTATTTCTACTGAGGTCTCTGGAATCTCTCCACTCAATTCAATTCCTACTGCCTCCCTCATAATTTAGGTTTAGAGATGAAAGAATTCCAGAGCCAGACAGGTTGGTCTCAACAATGTCCCTATAGAGAGAAGGAGGAGGGTGGAGACTTGGGAAGTCCAGCGGGCTTGGCCCTCAGGTGTCTGCCGGCAATCTCCGAATGTGCTGTTCCAGGGCTGAGACGGGTGTGGAAGGTGCACAACAGCCCCGTGGCAGCGTCCTGGGACACTGGCCTTCCCGTGCTCCTCTGCTGTCTGTTTCTATCACCTGTCCTTCAAGATCCAGCTCCCGTTCCTTAGGCCTGGCCCCACCGCACTGGAATGTCTCTCTCGTCTGGGCTGTTAACTATGTATCACCTGCCATTGTGCTATGGCTGTTTCATTTGAGTATATCTGATCGCCCCCAAATTACACCGTGAGCTCCTGGATGGGGGTGGTGGTAGGACCACGACTTCATTTCTTCAGAATTCCCCACAGTTTCCATTATATATTAAATACCTAGTGGTCACTAATAACTGTTAACCAGGAACGGCAACGTAGTTTATGGAGCACAGTGTAAAGCAGAATAAAAGCTTTTTCCTTTCTTCCCAAAGTCTTTCTTGATCTGTCATGGTGATTTAAAATTTTTTTCTTATTTAAATTATTCTCCCTTGGGCAGGGGGATTATCGGAGGTGAGCACAGACTCTCACAGGTGCTGGGGCAGGCATCCCTGAACCCGCACCCAGACCTCTGCTGGTTGGAGGGGTCAGAGGTTGCTGAGTATGGAGAGGGGAGGCTGGGAGGGGTGGGCACCAGGTGGGGGCGTGGGTGGTGGAAAACCTGCCAGAAGCAGGAGCCAACAGAAATGGGACTGCACACGAGCCCAGGCTCCAAGCCCCTGGTGCAAATTCCATTGTCCTGCCACACAAAATCAAAGATGAAATTATTGAGAACTCTAAGGTAGCAACAGCAGCCTATTAAACCCCAAGTCTGAGCCTCCTTCTGACCATAGAACCCTACGTGACTACATTAGCCACGGGCGCATGTAGCCGTCCCTGCCGTTAACTGGCTAAATGAATGTAGTGAAGAACAGTCTGTTGTTTCCAAAGGCAGGAAAGGGAAACATGGCATATAAGAGGAAGAAAGAGAAAGGAGTGGGGTGAAGCAAGGGGGTTTGGGCTCTGTGGTTGCAGAGGGCAGGTGGAGGAGGTGTGACGGC
>RJWJ010005735.1:0-66563 GCA_004363605.1 Indri indri
CAGGCATGTGCCACCATGCCCGGCTAATTTTTTTCTCTATATATTTTTAGCTGTCCAATTAATTTTCTTTCTACTTTTGGTAGAGATGGGGTCTCGCTCTTGCTCAGGCTGGTCTCGAACTCCTGAGCTCAGAACGATCCGCCCACCTCGGCCTCCCAGAGTGCTAGGATTACAGGCTTGAGCCACCGCGCCCGGCCTTTGACTACTAATTTTTCACCAAACTCAGAAGCGTAAATATCCTCTCAACATATTCAAACAACCCATGTAAGCTATTAGCTTCTCTTTGTTCTTGGAGACATACTTCTAAGAACCCTCCATTCTTCTGCTCAACATGGCCTGGCTGTTCTCTAAATCTGATGCACTGCTGTTAATCCTAGCACTTCTTCCTCCCACCATCCTGGGGATTCTCTCCACCTCTTTCCTGGGTTGGAACCATTATTTCCTGATTCCTATATCTTCTCCTTTCTTAGTTACTTCCTCATTATGGTGGAAGCTTCCTGAGAAAGGCTGCAAGGGAAGTATCATTTTAGAGAACTCTGATTCTAATATATCCTTATTTGACACTTATACTTGATGGATCATTTGGCAGGATGATTACAATTAAAATTGTAGGCTAGAAATAATTTTCCTTTGGAATTTGGAAGGCACTGTCTTCTATTTTCTATGGTTATTAAGAATTCCTCATTCAATAAATGGTGCTGGGAAAATTGAATAGCCACATATAGAAGACTGAAACAGGATCTGTACCTTTAACCTCTCACAAAAATCAACTCATGGTGGATAACAGACTTAAACCTAAGGCATGAAACTATAAGAATTCTAGAAGAAAATGTTGGAAAAACTCTTATAGACATTGGCCTAGGCAAAGAATTTATGAAGAAGACCCCAAAGAAGACCCCAATCACAGAAACAACAAAAATAAATAAATGGGACCTAATCAAATTAAAAAGCCTCTGTACAGCCAAGGAAACTATCACAAGAGCAAACAGACAACCTACAGAATGGGAGAAAATATTCGTATGCTACCCATCCAATAAAGGGCTGGTAACTAGAATCTATGTAGAACTCAGGAAAATTATCAAGGAAAAATATCAAACAACCCTATCAAAAAGTGGGCAAAGGACATGAACAGAAAGAACTTTTCAAAAGAAGATAGACTAATGGCCAAGAAACATAAGAAAAAATGCTCAACATCTCTAATCATCAGGGAAATGCAAATCGAAACCACGATGAGATATCACTTAATTCCATTGAGAATGGCCTTTAACAAAAAGTTCCAAAACAATAAATGTTGGCGTGGATGTGGAGAGATAGGAACACTCATACACTGCTGGTGGGACTGCAAACTAGTACAACCTCTGTGGAAAGTAATATGGAGATATCTCAAAGAGCTACAAGTAGAACTACCATTTGATCCAGCAATCCCATTACTGCGCATTTACCCAAAAGAACAAAAGACATTTTATAAAAAAGACAGCTGCACTAGAATGTTTATAGCAGCAAAATTCACAATTGCAAAGATGTGGAAACAACCCAAGTACCATCAATACATAAGTGGATTAATAAAGTGTGGTATATGTATACCATGGAGTTCTATTTGGTCACAAAAAGCAATGTATTATTCTGGATGGAGCTGGAGCCCATTCTACTAAGTGAAGTATCACAAGAATGGAAAAACAAGCACCACATGTACTCACCATCAAATTGGTATTAACTGATCAACACTTACGTGCACATATAGTAGTAACATTCATCAGGTGTCAGGCAGGTGGGAGTGGGGACGAGGAGATGGGTACATTCACACCTAATGAGTGTGGTGCACATTGTCTGGGGGATGGACATGCTTGAAGCTCTGACTCAGGTGCGGCAAAGGCAATATATGTAACCTAAACATTTTTACCCCCATAATATGCTGCAATAAAAATAAATAAATAAAAAATAGTAGGTATCGAGCACATAAAAAAAAAGAATTCTTATGTCATTTTGATTCCTGATACTTTTTAAGTGACTTACATCTCCCTACCCTCCGCCCCAGAAACTTTTAAGTATTAATACTTATATTTATCCTTAGAGTATTGACATTTCAGGATGAAGTTACTTGGTGGGGTTGCTATGCCTGGGTACTGAGTGGATCCTTCGGTTCTTGGAAATATCCTTGAATTAGTTCTTGGACAGTTTCTGCCCTTCCATTTTCTCTGTTCTCTCTTTTTGGAACTTCTTTTAGTGGGGTCTTAGATATTCTGGCTTGATCCTCTAATTTTCTTTTCTTCTCTCCATCTCTCTGTTTTTTCCTTCTAATTTCTGAGAGATTTCTCATTTTTATCATCTAACCAAAATATTGATTTTCTTTTTTTTTTTCTACTTTGGTTCTTACATTTTCATACTCATTCTTTTTTTTCATAGCCACTTGTTCAAGTTTAATGGATGTAATAGAATCTCTTTTTTCTCTGAAGATATTAATTATACTTTTTTCCTGAAGCTCTCTTTTCCTCACTGTATTGTTCTGTAGCTGTTTCTTCTAAGTTATTTTTTGGCTTACTTGTTTGTTTCTGGTTTCTGTCCTTCATATTAGAGATGTTCCTCAAATATTTGGTGCTCCTTGGCTACTCATGTTTAAAAATGAGTCCCCAAAATGTTACCAGAAGCTCTGTGTGCCTCGATAGGGTTTATCGGCTGGCATACTTCTGAGTAGGTAGACCGGACACGGATGTAACCATTTCACTGGGATACCTGCCTGTCAGTATCAATGGTTTTTTTCTTTTAAGCAGCTCATTTCTCCAGAGAGCTCTTCCAATTCCTTGGCTATTAATATGTAATCCTGGTTGCCTGTGTTCTGGGAAGTGAGTATGTGAAGGGGTCTGGGAGTTCTCACTATTTAATATACAGACTTTCTATCTAGCTATTGCTTTATCCCACATTCTGCTGTCTTTATCCTCAGGTGCAGTGCCTCTTTCATTTGGTTTTGCTAGAGAGTGGACCTCTGGAATCTTGCCAGGATGGTGCATAGGGGTTACCTGGGGATTGGGAGGACATCTAAGGGTTCTATTTGCTCCTTTTATAATTTTCCAAACAGTCCTGTTTTCAGCCCCACTCTTCTGTTCTTCTTTTAGAGATACAGGCATAACTTGGAGATATTGCAAATTCAGTTCAGACCACCAGAATAAAGTAAAATTCACAATAAAGTGAGTCATATAAAATTTTTGGTTTTCCAGTGCATATAAAAGTTACGTTTATACTATACTGTAGTCTATTAAGTGCGCAATAGTGTCTTGTCTAAAAAACAATATTCACACCTTAATTAAAAATACTTTATTTCTAAAAAATGCTAACAATCGTTCTAAACCTTCAGTGAGTTGCAATCTTTCTGTTGGTGGAGGGTCTTGCCTCAATGCTGATGGCTGACTGATCAGGGTAGTAGCTGTTGTTGGGTTGGCTGTGGCAATTTCTTAAAATAAGACAACAATGTTTGCTGTATCAATGGACTCTTTTCATAAAAGATTTCTCTGTAGCATGAGATGCTGTTTGATAGCATCTTACCCACATAGAACTTCTTTCAAAATTGGAATCAATCCTCTCAGACTCTGTTGCTGCTTTATCAACTAAGTTGACATAATACTCTAAATCCTTTCTTGTCATTTCAACAATGTTCATAGCATCTTCACGAGAAGTAGTTTCCATTTTAAGAAAGTACTTACTTTGCTCATCCATAAGAAGCAACTCCTCTGTTCAAGTTTTATCACAAGATCGCAGCAATTCAGTCACATCTTCAGCCTCCACTCTAATTCTAGTTCTCTTGCTGTTTCCACTAAATCTGCAGTTACTTCCTCCACTCAAGTCTTGAACCCCTCAAAGTCATCCAGGAGGGTTGCAATCAAATTTTTCCAAATTCCTGGTAATGTTCATATTTTGCCCTCCTCCTATGAATCACAAATGTACTTGATGGCATCTAGAATGGTGAATCCTTTCCAGAAGGTTTTCAATTTACTTTGCCTAGATCCATCAGAGGAATCACTAACTAAGGCAGATATAGCCTTATTAAATGTATTTCTCAAATAATAAGACTTGAAAGTCAAAATTACTCCTTGATGCCTGGGCTGCAGAATGGATGTTGTGTTAGCTGGCATGAAAACAATATGAATCTCCTTGTACATCTCCATCAGAGCTTGTGGGTGACCAGGTGTATTGTTGATTAACAGTAATATTTTGAAAGGAATCTTTTTCTTAGCAGTAATTCTCAGCAATGAGCTTAAAATATTCAGCAACCTATGCTGTAAACAGAGATGCTGTCATCCAGGGTTTGTTGTTCCATTTATGGAATACAGACAGAGTAGATTTAGCATAATTTTTAAGGGCCCTGGGATTTTCAGAATGGTACATGAGCGTTGGCTTCAATTTAAAGTCGCCAGCTTCATTAGCCCCTAACAAGAGAGTCAGCCTGTCCTTTGAAGCTTTGCAGCCAGGCATTGACTTTTCCTCACTAGCTATGAAAGTCCTAGATGATGTCTTCTTCCAATATAGGGCTGTTCCACCCACACTGAAAATCTGTCGTTTAGTGTAGCCACCTTCATCAATGATCTTAGCTAGATCTGGATAATTTGCTGCTTCTACATCAGAATTTGCTGCTTCACTTTGAATTTTTATGTTAAGGAGATGGCTTCTTTCCTTACCTCATGAACCAACCTCTGCTGGCTTCAAACTTTTCTTCTGCAGCTTCCTCACTTCTCTCTCAGCCTTCATAGAATTGAAAAGAGTTAGGGCCTTGCTCTGGATTAGGCTTTGGCTCAGGGAAATATAGTGGCTGGTTTGATCTTCTATCAGATCACTCAAACTTTCTCACTGTAAGCAATAAGGATGTTTTACTTTCTCATCATTCGTGTGTTCACTGGAGTAGCATTTTTAATTTCCGTCAAGAACTTCTCCTTTTCATTCACAACTTGGCTAATTGCTTCGCACAAGAGGCCTAGCTTTTGGCCTGTCTCAGCTTTCTACATGCCTTCCTCACTAAGCTTAATCATTTCTAGCTCTGGATCTAAAGTGAGAGATGTGTAACCCTTTCCTTCATGTGAACACTTACAGGCTATTGTAGAGTTACTAACTGGCCTAATTTCAGTATTGTTGTGTCTCAGCAAATAGGGAGGCCTGAGGAGAGAGAGAGAGATGGGGGAATGGCTGGTCAGTCGAGCAGAGCAGTCAGAACACACACATTTATCGATTAAGTTTGCTCTGTCATATGGGCACTGTTCTTGGTGTCCCCCCAAAATCACAACAATAACATCAAAGATCACTGGTCACAGATTAACATAACAGATATAATAATAATGAAAAAGTTTAAAATATTGCAAGGATTACCAAAATGTTACACAGAGACATGAAGTGAGCACATGATGTTGGGTAAAATGGTGCTGATCAACTTGTTTGGTGCAGGTTTGCCATAAACCTGCAATTTGTGAAAAACCACGATATCTGTAAAGTGCAATAAAAGAAAACACAATAAAATGCGTTACGGCTGTATCTAGTTTCTCCAATTCCTGAGCCTCTCCAGTGTTGTGTCACATTTCTCCAATTCCTGAGCCTCTCCAGTGTTGTGTCACATAATCGGGTTTGCTTCCCGCTGCATCCCCCCATCCTCACACCTCATGGGCATTAGGTTTCCATATTTATACTCTGCTAAGTCAGTTACGTCTCAGCCACTTGCTTTCCATTTTCCAAAATTTTGTTAACATTTTTTTCATATAGTGTTAACTCCTCTCTTGTTCTCTTTATCCTCATGGACTTACTCACTTTTTATTAATTTGTTGTCATCTTAGTGGCGATGGATGAATATTGAACTCTGTACTGGTTTTCCTTCAGTGGTTGTCTGTGAGCTGTTTATTTGAATTTACCACATTCTTCTTCTGGATCACAACAAGATCCCTAACAGTGGGGCCATACTGTCTTGACCATATGCCCGTGGAAATAGCAGGAAGGAAAATCAGAAGAATGCTATCCATTTTGACTTGGTTTTGATGATAAGGTGCTATTCTCTAACACATTAACTTTCTCTTCTCACTACTTCCTTTTCTTTCTTCTCTTTCTTTCTTTCTCTCTTTTTTTTTATGTTCCAATTTTTTAATATGTGTGTCTTTTTTCCAGCAAGAGTTTTCAGGGGCTCCTTTGTTCACATTTACATTTCCAAAAGAGTTTTATTTTCCATTTTCTCTCCTCTTATTGACCTGCAGCTTTTGTTGCTCCACCTTGTGACCCTTGCTGTTTCTGTGGATGTGCTCCAGTAATCCCCACTCCACTTAGGAAGGCCCATTTTGCCCTTTAGAAACTTTGCCTTTTCCCCCTACCCTTGAGAACTTTCCTCATACAATCAAAAACAAAGTCCATCCACTCTTTGGTCTCTTGAAAGAGAACAGGGCTTTCCTCCCCTTAGTTAGCCTCCTTATTAGACCATTATTTTATTTTCATTCTAACAGGAATTTATTCTCTACTTAAATGCAGCTTTATTTCTCCAGAATTTGAGATATTTCAAGTGTCTGGAATGCATGATCAAAAAAAGTAGTGCTTTTCATTTTATATGCTACAGCAGCTATTCTTTCTGGCTCATAAATCTTATCCCTTTTATTGGCTCATTTCCTATTTTTATAAGCATATTCTGGACTTTGGCATGCTTTTGCAAAGAAGCAGCCTTAATTATTTACTCTTACAGTTCAGTTCTAATTACTTAACTTTGAGGTGATATTTTGGTAACTTCTAATGGAAAGTCTAGTCTACGCTCCCTACCTCCACCAAAGGAAATTTCCCCCCAAGCGAATCCTTAATTAGTTTTTCTTTACTTTGGAGTGATCCTTTTCTCATATCTAGTAATGATCCATGATCATTTATATACCAACCCAATATCTTAAATCTTTCAGTCCACATTAAAAAATAAAAAAAACCTTCATTCTTAAGTGGCTTCCTTTCACAACTAATTAGCAGGAAGAGTTCCAAATGTAACTCCTTTTGTTTGATAAAGAAATCTGTTCTTCACTTTTAGTCTAGTTTCTCTTGCTGAAATCACATCCAGAAGCCCTGTGATTGGAAACCTTTAAAATGGCCTGCAATGATCCTTACCCTCCTGACATTCACACCCTTGTGCAATCGTTTCACCTGGAGTGTGGGTTGGACTGATTAACTCATTTGTAAGAATGAAACACAGCAGAAGCAATGGGATGTTACTTCTGAGATTAGGTTACAAAATGACTGTGGATTCTGTGTTGGCGCCCAGCCTCTCTCATCCTTGGTCAGTTGCTTGCCCTGAGGGAAGCCAGCTAATACACTATGAGCTCTTCTGTGGAGACGTCCATGTAGCAAAGAGCTCAGGGAAGCCTCTGGCCAACAGCTAGTGAGGAACTGAGGCCCTCAGTCCAACAGTTTGTAAGGAAATAAATCCTGCCAACAACCACATAAGTGAGCCTGGAAGCCAATCCTCCCCTAGTAGAACCTTTAGATGAGACTGCAGCCCCAGTGCACACCCTGACACCAACCTCCTGAGAGGCCTTGAGCCAGATGCACCCAACTAAGCCACGCTCAGATTCCTGACCCACAGAAGCTGTGAGATAGTAAATGCTTGTTTGAAGCCACTATACTTGGGGGTAACTTGTCACATAGCAATAGATAACTAACACAGGCTCTTAAGGCAAATTTTCTAGCTTTCAGTCTACGAATTTTATATGATAAATTTCCTTGTGGGTCATTCTTTCCTTTGGATGTTAATTTAACTATTCATGCAAGATTTTCTTTCAATTCCTCTTTGAGAGCAGGAAGTAGCAATTTGTCAGTCTTATTCATAATTATTAAGTACATCACCAGTGCCTACCTAGCACAGTGCCTGGCACCTACATAGATGCTAATATATATTTACTGAATTTGACTCTTCTGTCTTTTTCCTATTTGACCTAGTTTATAGGTTCCTCCTCACTTTCTATATTGCCATTTCTTTGGGTATTTAAGAGTTAGCAAACCTGCTAGTCTAGTTGCCTTGACCTTCCTCCCTTTAACCTGCTGTCCCCCCTCTAGAGCTTCCAGTTGGCATCGCCTCTCTCTTCCTCGGGGTTTCTCCAGTGGGGCTGCCTCCCCACGCTCTCCCTCCCTAGTCCTGCCTGAAGTGGTGGGGCGGCTCCCTTTACCGGGGAGGCCGTGCTGCTGTGTTCCAACAGGAGACCCTCAATCACCTGACCCTCTAGCCATCTGGAGGAGTAGGTAGTGTGTTTATTGTTTTGTGTTGTTTTCATTTTAAAAGTAAAAAAAAAGCAATGGAGGCCCAGAGATGTTGAGTGCTGAGGTCATCTTGAAAATGAGATGCAGAATAACAAGAAGTCAGGTTTCCTGAAAGAGGAAACATCACACCATGGAGATTCATATTTGAATCTTAGCTCCACAAGCTGTGTGTTGACCTTATGGAAATTATTCAACCTTCTTCAGTCACTTCCTCATCTGTAAGATGTAAACAATTTCTACTTTATAGGGTTGTCCTAGGCATTATTCTTGATCCAGATTCTGTCCATTCCATGTTCTATCTTCTATTCATAATTTCTTTGCAATAAATTTGCTTCATAATTATAATGATATAAACTTTCTGTTTTGGTTGGTATATTAAATATAGCAAGAACATGGTATATTTAATTGTTGATAATATTACTATTAGCATTTTCCTTTTATTCCTTTATTAAGATGCCAATAAAACCAACAAAAATATTACTTCTCGCTAACACTAAGAATCTTCCTCCATTGCCTTTATTTGCTATACAGTCATAAATGGGATCAAATATTGTCATGTGACATAACATTGGTGACCAGAAAACATATTAATTGTTCCACTATTTCTAAACTGCTTAGTAGTTCAGAAATATAAGACTTTGTTTGAAAAAAAAGTTTTCAAATCAAAATAAGTCTACTCCAGTTTAAATAAAAACACTGCTAAAATAATCATGCATACATAAGAAAGAAGACCAACACACGTAAATTACCTTATAAATTTAGGTTGACAGGAAGGTAAAATCCTAAAGTGAAATTATATTCAAAATACATTGTCCAAGTACTTTTTGAACTTAAGCAGTTTTAGTGCTCTAAACTAAAACTTTTGTTGCTCTAAAAAGCACCAAAGCACCAATCTTTCTTTGGCAAAGATTCAATGTTAAAACAAATAACACATAATTATATAAAGATTCCTAGTCTTAGAGGTTTTAAATAGTCATTTACAACACAGAACTGGGCACTGAGGAAACTTTAGAGATTACATAGGTCAATGTATTCATCTTACAGATACAGAAGCCGGGTCCAGAGAAATTAAGTGACTGCCTGGTTAAGGACATGGCAAGGATGTGATCTCAGATCCCTGACTAACAGTCCAGGAATCTTTCCGTGACACCAAGCTGCTTTTCATGTTTTTGTTTGTTTGTTGTGCTCTTTCACTAATTGCGAAATGCAAAGGTACCCTCATCTGTTTCCTACCTCTTCCTGGGATTGGTTAAATTGCTGTCTCAGTTGTGTCTGTGCCAGCATTACTCTTTCCAGTTCATCTGACTTCTGTTTCATTTCCTTCCTCAAGTCTTCTGAAACTGAATCATTACTGTCAATTTCCTTCTTCAAGCGAGATTCAAATTCTGCAACCAAATTTTTAAGCCTTTCTATTTCTTTTTCCTTTGACTCAGATTCCTCAGTGTATCGAATATGGGATTCGCGGAGTTTTTCTTCAAGAGTGGTCACTTCTAGCCTTAGATCTCTTGTAGCGCCTGTGATTAATTCAGATATCTGTAAGATAAATCTCTTATTAGTTTGTAGGCAATAGTTTTTAGGTAACCACAGAGTTCTTATGATTTTTAAGAGGTTTATTCTTTTTTTTTTGGCAATACAATTCTTTTTTATTATTTTTTCTTTTTGAGGAAGAAGCATGCTTTTTATATAGCACCTGTAAACATATCAGTGAAGTATATTATTTTGAAATTCCCCATTTTTTTTTTTTTTTTGAATGTTAGATTACCACAACATCAACTGCATTACATAAAGTTACTGAAAGCAAGTCAGGCTAAAACAAGAGAAAAATTTTATAGCTAAAAATATTCATAGCAGCAACTTTTAAAAGATGATTTTTATTAAATCAAGTCATTGCACTTGGTCATTTTATTGCTACAGCAAAACAAGGCCATTAAATTATAATACTTCTCATGTTTGATTTAAATGATTGTCTCATTCTGTTCATACATTTAAGAGGTTTATTCTAATTAATCAGTATGCTCTTCTGATCAAATGAAAACAAATCCTATGACATATGCAGGCCTTCAAGATTTTCTTTTTCGGAGTTAAGACTAAAACTTTTATTTTTCTACCTAAAATGGTATCATATTAATCATCCTTGGAAATACATAAATCCCTGTAACTGTATTGAGCTACAAAGACAGCTCAAATCTTGACAAACAGATCAGGGGCCTATGTGGACCTAACTAGGTTGGCTTTGGGACCTGGAAATGCCTGATGTTTGGAGATGCAAGGAGGAGAGCACCACAATCATACACTACTCATACCATACCAATAAGTTTTCTTTTGACATGATTTTTTTTCTTTCTTATATATGATGGCTGGAGGTACCCCAGATATTATACTTTCTAAAAAAGCATTGGCCAACAGAACTTCAATGACGATAGAAATATTCTGTGCTATCCAGTATGGTAGCCACTAGCCACATGTGGCTATTGACAGTGGTATGCTGGTAAATGTTTAACAACTGATTGTAAAAAACAAACAAACAAAAAGAGCTACATTTATATCTAGTTTCCATGGTGTAAATACTCTCACATGGTTACCAACATGATATCATTGGTCACTAAGCTGGGAAGAGATGCACATGATAGGCTTTCAAAAGCCAGTGCTGGCTATTGAAATGTGGCTAATATAACCAAGGAACTGATTTTAAATTTTAATTAATTTTAATTAATTTAACTGAAATTTAAGTAGCCACATGTGGCTACCATAAGACAGTGAAATTCTAGAGAATACCCGAATACTTTGAAAATATGCTGGTTCTCAAGGTGGTACCTCTAGATAAATATAATAAATGAAGGAATAACTTGGAGAAACTTTTCCTCATCGCATGAAAGTCTTTAGAAGGGAAAAGTTTGCTTGTTTTCTTTCTCCTTAAAAAACAAAGAACAAAAAACGAGAAGGAGCGGAGCTGCTTCTGATGAAACATATCCTTATTATTAATACTTATGCTACAAATATTATCATATTACAAACATTAGCACAAGAAACTAGCCCAAGAAGAATCTGGAAAACATTGACCAAAGTTCCAAGGACTTTGTGAACTATTACTTAAAAGGAATTATGTATCCAAAACTTGTTTCAAATGTTAAATTTACATAAAGAATAACTTTTGTGAGGAATTGATTCACAATTAGTAATTCAATAAATTAATATTCCATTATCTTCAATTAATACAGGAGGGAAGAGGGTCCTTACTATGTCTGAACATCGAGGAGAGCTGACACTGAAATAAAGCAGATTATCCTTGGGAGAAGAGGATCACATCAACACAAATATGTTTTGATTTTTTGAAAAGAGAGTCAACATTTACAAATCAGGAGATTTCACTTACAAAATCGGGATTTATGACTTCTTTTGAGAAACTGAAACATCTGGCAAGTTCCGGCCTGCCTGTCTGCATTCCGCTGCTGATGGGATCCTGAGCTACCCTGACTGCAACAGCAGTCACAAAGTGAGAGGAAGAAGGGAGGAGGAGACTCAGCAGGGCCTGGGGTGCCAGGGCTGGGACCCATCTAGGGGAGGTGGAAGCTTGGGTGAACTGAGGCTTCAAGCTCCATTGTCCCAGTAGGATTTTACTTACAAAACACAAACTCAAAGATAAAAGCATTAAGAATTTTGGCCAGGTGTGGTGGCTCACGCCTGTAATCCTAGCACACCAGGAGGCTGAGGAGGGCGGATCATTTGAGCTCAGGAGTTTGAGACCAGCCTGAGCAAGAGTGAGACCCCGTCTCTACTAAAAAAATAGCAAGAAATTAGCTGGACAACTAAAAATACACATAGAAAAAATTAGCCGGGCATGGTGGCGCACGCCTGTTGTCCCAGCTGCTCGGGAGGCTGAGGCAGGAGGATTGCTTGAGCTCAGGAGTTTGAGGTTGCTGTGAGCTAGGCTGACACCACAGCACTCTAGCCCGGGCAACAGAGTGAGACTCCGTCTCAAAAAAAAAAAAAAAAAAAAAAGGATTTCAAGGCAGTATCTACAGAGTATGAAATCCAAAGCATGGAGCCTTTCTGAGTGTGGGCCCTGTGCTATGGCATTGGTCATATACTCAGGTAGCTGGTTTTGTCTACTGTTCACAATGAACTACTGAAATGGCTATACCAAATTTCCTGTATACAAATGTAGAGGCCATTGGGTCTCATTTGATGCTTAACTAACAGGCTCTTAATGAATTTATTCAAAATATGATTTCCCCACTGGTTCTTCATTAATACACACACACACACACACACACACACACACACTCTACACTAAAGTCCTATAAAAACAGGGAAACCTTAACCAAACCTTAAATTATATTTAGAACATACTGTTTAAGAAATTAAGAAGATGTGATAACATTTAAAAAATATTTCTCAGCTAGTCGCGGTGGCTGATGCCTGTAATCCAAACACTCTGGGAGGTTGAGGTGGGAGGATCGCTTGAGCTCAGGAGTTCGAGACCAGCCTGAGCAAGAGCAAGACCCATTCTCTACTAAAAATAGAAAAATTAGCTGGGTGTGGTGGTGTGCACCTATAATCCCAGGTATTTGGGAGGTTGAGCCAGGAGAATCACTTGAGCCTAGGAGTTTGAGGTTGCTGTGAGCTAGGCTGACGCCATGGCACTCTAGCCCAGGTGACAGAGCAAGACGCCGTCTCAAAAAAAAAAGTACTTTTCATTCAAAAATATTTAGAATTAAACATATTTGCCATTAGAGGGGATATGCTTTAGTTGTCGGGAAATTTTTAATTATGTAAAATACCTCATTATCTTTTGATGTTAGATATCTGAGGTGTTGGAATATCTAGCCATGATAATTATTAGTCACATAATTTATGCTGTTTTCAAATTATTTATTTTAGTAGAAAACACTCCATATATACCTGAATCGTGTGCCTGTATAATTTATCTCAGTTATCCATTCTGTATGATAGCCAAATCATTTTACCTATATGGCGAAAACTAAGGCTCAGTGACCATGAGGAGACCTACAAATACTGTAGCATTCTTAGGAGGAAATAATCCACATCTGCAGTTCCAAACTCATTAAATAATGATGAATTATCATAATTACAAACCTTCACTTGTAGTTCCTCTTGTTCTTTCTTATACTTTTGGATTATTTCTTCATGCTTTTCTTTTTCAATATCAAGTTCCAGTTTTGCTTCTTCCTTAAAGAGAAGAACTTGCTCCTCAAATTCAACTAAATGTTTAGCTCTTTCCTTGGCGAGTTCAGTCTCAATCTAGGAAATAGCATTTAACACACATATAAAACCATTTTGCCTTGAAATAAGTACAGTAAGCTTATTTTCAGATTAATTTTTTTAAATTTTTAACATTAAATTTTTAATTAAACTATTTTAAAAATTCTAGTATTAAAAAAAATCTGACTTAGAACTTGGGCCAAATATTCCAACACCTTCTAAGACTTTCTAAGACCTGAAAAATTAATAGAGAAGTTAGGACTATATATTATGACAGTTTTCATAAATTAAAAGCTTAGTCATCTGTTCATTTATACTGTAAACTCAGTCTTTGCCAGTAATTTATAAGAGAAAATTAAAAAAACAAACAGATTTTGAGGCCCTTAGACTAAGTTCTGCTGAAAACTCAGAGGGGATACAAAGTACAAGTGTTGATTTTTCAAATGGCCCCTTCTTGATGGAGTTCACAGAAAGTTTTGGAGTCACAGGTTGTCATTTTAATGTGACTGGGGCTGGAAAGATGATTAAAGGAAGTGAAGTATCACAAGAATGGAAAAACAAGCACAATGTGTACTCAATATCAAATTGGTATTAACTGATCAACACTTATGTGCACATATAGTAGTAACATTCATTGGGGTCAGGCAGGTGGGAGCAGAGAGGAAGGGATGAGTATATTCACACTTAATGGGTGCAGTGTGCACCGTCTGAGGGATGGACATGCTTGAAGCTCTGACCCAGGTGGGGCAAAGGCAATATATGTAAGCTAAACATTTGTACCCCCATAAGATACTGAAATAAAAAGAAAAATAATAAAAAAAAGGAAAACATAGGGATGCCTGTACAGATGATCTCCTTACTTGAAACGGTTTGGCCTTTGATTTTTTGACTTTATGATTGTGTGAAAGCAATATGCATTCAGTAGAAACTGTCCTTCGAGTTTTGGATTTTGATCTTTTCCCAGGTTACTGATATGAGGTATGATACTCTCTCGGGATGCTGGGCAGCTGTAATCACAAGGGTAAACAACCTATACTCTACAGTGTGTATGTACTGTGTTGCCAGAGTTTTGAGGATACCATGTTTTGCGTTTTTGTCATCATGTCTACAAAATGCTCATTGTTTGATTTACGATATCTTCAAATTACTGTGGGTTTATCGAGAGGTAACGCCATTGTAAGTCAAAGACTGTCTGTATCCAAATTTTGATTCAGAATCATAGTGCTGGAAGGGACCTTAGAAATCCCCTAGTTCAACTTCTCATGCTTCTGTGAATTGTGGAAAGAATAAACAAGGACTTTGGATGAAGATGGAGCTGAGTTTAAATCCCAGCTCTAAATCCTGGCTCTGCCACTTGCTAACTGAGTGATCTTAAGTTTGTGACTGTAACCTCTCCTGGTGGTGTTATAACTAGTTCCCTTAGGGTTGTTATGAGCATTAAATGAGGCGAAGCATCTATATAAAGCTCTAGCACAAGCAGAAATCCTATAGTCAGTGGAGATTACTTCCATGCTCCGATTTTTCAGTCTCTACTGTGAATCTCCACTAAACGACTGTCTGCTGTGTGCTTCAGACCTCCAGGAACCATAACTCACTTCTTCCTCAGCAGGCATTTCCATTTTCAGACCGTGCTAAGTATTAAACAGTTTCTCCTGTCACTGAGCCAACATTTCTCTCCATATGGTTTTTAACCATTGGTTTTTGCTCTGCCTTCCAAAGCAAGAGAGAGAACAAATCTATGAGTACTGCAGTCAATCATTCCCGGGAGTTCATCTAGTAAGATTAGAGAAGGGATTCCCGTGACAGGCTGGCTCTAGATTTACATTGTACTATGATTATAAACTCTAAGAGGGGGCAAATGCCAGGTAAATTGGGGAAAAACTGTCAAACCTGACTATGATTATGTGATTCAGGCCACCAAGGGAAGGAAAGGGGTCAACCTAAATTTCTCAAGGGAACATTGAAATCAGGGTAACAGGACACAGAAATATTGCTAAGAAAGTTTATAGAAAGCCCTTTAAAACAAATAAAATGTAGACAGAAGACTAGCTTCAGTGCTGGGTCAATTGGTTTTATTGTACTGGGTATAGCATTGGAGCATTTGCCCCAGGGCAATGTAATTATGTAGTACTCAATGCAAGGAGTTATTTTGGCTCTCTTAAAACAAATTTCTGGATTGTCTAGCTAAAAGACTACTAATGATCTTTTAGGAACATTATAGAATTATTTGTACGGGCTGCTCTCAGACTGCTAAAGACAAGGAGAGCTTCAGCAGCATTCAGAAAAGAACATGAAGCTACTACAAGGTGGAGAGGGCGTGCACACTCAGATGTTTCTGGTGCATTCTATAGCTCAGCTTGTTTAGTTTCCCCATGTAACCTGTCTCCACACGTCTCCACAGAAGGTGTAAGGGCCATGGACTTGGTATTTATTTAGTTTAAAAATATTTGGGGATTTTCCAGATAACTTTTTGTCAATGTTTTCTAATTTAATTCCATTATTGTCAGAGAAAAGACTTTGTATGATTTGAATCCTTTTAAATGTATTAAGACTTATTTATAACCCCAAATATGGTCTACTTTGGTAAATGTTTCATATGCACTTGAGAAGAATATGTATTCTGCTGTTAAGTAGAGAATTCTACAGATATCAATTAGGTCAAATTTGTGAACAGTATTCAATATACCTCTTAAAAATTATACTATAAAAATTATATTATATATATATTATATTATACTCCTTTCCATAGTATACATCCTTACTGATTTTCTGGCTATTTTTCTATTAATGAAAGAGGGATATTGACATCTCAGACTCTAATTGTGCATTCATTTCTCTTTGCAGTTCTATCAAATTTTGCTTCATGTATTTTTGAGCTCTGTTATTAGGTAAATAAACATTTAGGGTTATTAAGTACTCCTGGTGAACTAACTACATTACCATTTTGAAATGACCTTCTTTATCCCTAGCAATATTTTAAATATTCTGATGTCTTTGATCTGAAATCTACTTCGTCTGATAGTAACACAGCTACTTCAGCTTTCTTTTGATTTGTGTTAGCCTGTTACATCTTTTTCCATCCTTTACTTTTAACCTATTTGTATCTTTATTTTAAAGTGCTTTTCTTAAGAGCTTATTTGGCGGTTCTAGCAGGAAAGCACAGCTACTCATATACCCTTCACCGAGGAATAATCCTCCTCCATCAGGAAAGGTTGTCTTTTTCCATCGATCATGAAACTTCAGGTGAGACCCCTGAGAGTGGTGAGGAAGAAAGGGGACACCCCACCTAGCCAGCCACATCAGTCAAATCAACCCTGGTGATAAATGGGATGACAGATGCAGCCAGATTGCCCTACAGCCTAAGGTGCATTTCTCACAGGCAACATATAGTAGGATCTTGAATTTTTATCCAACATGGAAAATATGCCCTTTTAATGGGGATGTTTAGACCAGGGCTTAGCAAACTGTGGCTCACAGACTAGATTCAGCCATGACCATTCATTTGCATATTGTCTATGGCTGTTTTTATGCTACAATGGCAGAGTTGAACGGTTGTGACAGAGACTGTATGTCCCACAAAACCAAAAATATTTACTAACTGGTCCTTTACAGAAAAAGTTTCCTGACTCTTGGTTTAGACCATTTACATTTAATGTAATTATTGATATGATTAGCTTTAAATCTATTATCTTGCTGTGCATTTTCTATTTGGCCATCTCATCTTTTTACTTTTTCTTATTTTTCTGTCTTCTTTAGGATTGAGTACTTTTTATTCAATTTTATCTCCTTTAAAGAAATTTAAATAATAATAAAGAAACTTAAATCTTTACCCACACTGTTACCATTTCTGGCATTCTACATTCCTTTGTGTAGATCCATATTTCCATCTGGTATACTTTTCCTCCCACTAAAGGACTTCTTTTAACATTTCTTATAGTGTTGGTAATTTTTTTTCAGCCTGTTCTGAAAAAAATCTTTATTTTACCCTCATTTTTAAAGGATATTTTCACTTGGTACAGAGTTGTAGGTCAACAGCTTTCTGCCCTACCTCAGCCCCTTCTTTTGGTATAATACTTTCCATCCTACTATCTTGTTGCTTGCATTGTTTCTGATAAAAAATCTGCTGTCATTATTATCTTTATTCTCCATATTATATGTCTTTTTTTACTCTGGTTGCTTTTAAATTTTTCTTTTTATTATTGATTTTAAACAACTGGATTTTAATACTCCTTGGTGTGCTTGTTTTTTTGTGCTTGCAATTTGTTGAGCTTCTTGAATCTGTGGGTGTATAGTTTTCACTAAATTTGTAAAATTTTCAGCCATTATTTCCTTCAAGTATTTTTTCTGTCCCCTCTTCTCTCTCCTGTCCTTCAAAAATTTCAATTATACATAAATTAGCAGCTTGAATTTGTCTCACAGCTCATCAATGTTCTTTTTGTTTTGTTTTTTGAGTTTCTTTTCTGCCTTGTTTGATTTGAAAAGTTTTTCTATTGTTGTATCTTAAGTTCTCTAAACTTTTCTTTTGGAATGTCTGTTGATTGCCATCGATCCAGTTCAGTATACTTTTTGTTTTGGTCATTATATTTTTCATCTCTAGAAATTCAGTAACTGGTCGTTTTTATATCTTCCATGTTTCTACTTAACATGGTCATTTTTTTCTTTAGTATTTGGACATATGGAATATACTTATTGTACTTGTTTTGATGTCCTTGCCTGCTAATCCTAACATCTGCACCTTTCTGGGTCAGTTTTTATTCAATGATTTTTTTTTTTCACTATGAGTCCTATTTTCCTGTTTCTTTCCATGGATGGTAATGTTTGATTGGATGCCAGACATTCATTAATTTTACCTTGTTAGGTGTTGGATATTTTTATATTCCTATGAATATTTCTTGAGCTCTGCTCTGGGATGCAGTTAAGTTTCTTGAACTCAGCTTGATTATTTTGTCTTCCTTTTAACATTTATTAGGCAGGATCAGATCAGCATTTCATCTAGGGCTAATTATTCCCAACTAATGACGCAAGACCCTTCTGAGTACTCTACCCAGTGCCCTATAAATTATAGGCTTTCCAGTCTGGCTGGTGGAAACATACATTATTACTGCCATGTGTGGGTATTTGATATTCTCTTCTCTAATCCTTTCAGGTGGGCCTTCCCCTGGCTTTGGGTAGTTCCCTGACATGTAAGGATTGATCATACACTTATGAAAGGGGGCTCTGTAGATCTCCAGTGTTCTTCCTCCGTGCAGCTCTCTCCTGTGAACACTGTGCTATGAATTCTAGCTACCTTGATTTCCTGGTCTCTCTACAAGGTGTCTTTAACTAAAAAAATCTGCCAAACTTAACCTGGATTCCCACTCCCTGCATCATGGCCTGAAATTTCTTTCAAGGCACTAAGTTACAGTAATCACAGGGATCATCTTGTTTGTCTCCTGTCTCCAAAAATCATTGTCCTTTTTTGCCTGATGCCTTGAAACCATTGTTTTATATCTTTTCTCCAGTGTTTTATTTGTTTCAGGTGGGAGAGTAAATGTGGTCCCTGTTACTCCATCTTGGCTAAATGTAGAAGTCTCGGACTTTGTATTTAGATACATGGAGTTTAATTCTAAGCTAATTTCCTGGCTTTATAACCTTGGCAAATTACCTAACTTCTCTGATTCTAATTTTTTTATGTGAAAATGGGGATAATAATGTCACAATGATTAAAATTATATTTATGGAAAACACTCAACATGAAGCCCATCATATAGTAAATACTATAATAATGGAGACTATTTTTATCATCTGGATTAATGATTTATCAGATGATCTTTGTAGGTCAGATTTTGCAGATCTAAATTTTTGAGATTTTATTAATTCAATTTTTTAAATTACATTAAAAATTTTTTAAAATTAAAGTGTGTCCTCAATATTCTTTTTAGCCATATATATTATGCATAAATAAAAATTGATATTTTATAAATAACAAGTTCATCTCTGTCAAATTCTGTATATTACAAGTTATTTTTCTTAATTTTATTACTAGCACACTAAAACACCTTAGAATTATTTGGTCATTTGGCTCTTCCATTTTCAAAAAGACTTTCACATTTTTTTTGCCTCCCTTCAAAATTGGAATTGACTATTTCTTGAGGTAAACTTTTCTCCCCTGCGTTTTTCCTATCAATCCGGTTGCGTCAGCCAGGAAGTATGTATCAAGAGATTGAGTCCCAACTTTTGACTCAGAAATTTCACTAATGGAATTAACATGTTTGTTTATTTGTTTAACTCTTGGTTTTTTTTCCTTTTTTTTCTTGAGACAGAGTCTTACTCTGTTGCCCAGGCTAGAATGCCGTGACGTCAGCCTAGCTCACAGCAATCTCAAACTCCTGGGCTCAAGCGATCCTACTGTCTCAGCCTCCCAAGTAGCTGGGACTACAGGCAGGCGCCACCATGCCCGGCTAATTTTTTCTATATATATTTTTAGTTGTCCAGCTAATTTCTTTCTATTTTTGGTAGAGACGGGGTCTCACTCTTGCTCAGGGTGGTCTCGAACTCCTGAGCTCAAACGATCTGCATGCCTCCACCTCCTAGAGTGCTAGGATTACAGGTGTGAGCCACCATGCCCGGCCATAACTGTTGGTTTTTAAAAGTTCTCTATATACTATTTAAAATGAGGTCAATGGTGTAATTCTAAAATGATCCTAAATGTGATATCTTGATAATATCCTAAGAAAATGTTTGGTTGGAATTTGTTTATTGTACTAAAAAATGTTAGTCAATAAGTGATGTGAGTTGATTATGTAAGCAATGTGGCTATAGGATTTTTTTATTACAAAATTTTAACTGAATAGTAACGACATTGTGCATTTAAAACCAATTTTAAAGGTTCAGCATGCACATTAATTTTCTTTCTTCGCATCAAAGCAATACTTGAAATAAACAAAAATCCATGACAATTAGTAAATATGCAGTTATTTTAAAATGTGCCATCCTTGTTGCATAGCAACTATTGATCCTATTATGTGCTTTTTACATACTCTAAAATAATTAAGCACAGGCACAAATTGCTATTTACTTTTTTCAAATGTTAAAAGCATTTAAGCTATGAAGTTTATTTTAATATGTGTTTTATACATTTGTAAAAGGAACATTTCATTCCTATGCAAAGGCACAGTGACCCAAGAAAGAGATGACAATGTCATATTAGTGACTCTCCTTTCTTATGACAGTACTTTTAGGGAATTTTTTACTCATAGTCTCAATAGCTAACATAGCCAAGAGATAATTATCATCCTTGGCTTTACTGCTCTGAATCTTGATTTGCTGCTAGCTAAGTGATAACATTTATTAACAAAATCCATGTCCTCTCAACTAAATGAAGTGTCCATTTATACTATAGAAAATTACACATGCCAAAATACATCTGTGATATAAATATATTAGAAAGATATCCTGGTCTTAGTATGAACTTAGAGAATATTATATAGGATTATTTCCACAACCAAAGTAACTTAACAGCATAAAGCAAGAACATAAATGCTTTTATATGGTCAGCTGCTAATGCTAACTTGTTCTATTCTCTGTGTTAGCAACTCAGGGATGGGTACGGTGAGCATAAGAACTAGAGTGGATCATAAACACAGAGACCGTTTCTCCAGTGAAGTGTCTCTGAAAACCCCTAGTATGGTATGAACGTGGAGACGGGAACTTCTACGTGAGCAAAGGCAGGAAAGTTCACTGCATCAGTCCAAGAGAAGGAGTTCAGGAGTTTGAGAAAAGGGAGGGATCTTTGAATCTCTATCTATGTTAATTCCATTAGTGAAATTTCTGAGTCAAAAGATGGGACTCATTACAATGTCTGCTGATACATATGGAAAAACTGCTCTCCAAAAAGGTTGCTTTAATTTCTACTCCCTTTAAGAGTAGATATGAGAGACTATCTCACTAGACCTTCACCACAGTGTTAAAACTATTCTATCAGTTGGATAGGTAAATAAAACCTCTCATTGTTTTAATTTGTATATTTTGGACTACTAATTAGGTTGATCTTCTTATTTTTGAATTTTTAAACATGGATTGGTAAGGACAGAAGAAGCGAATAAGAGCAGACCAGCCAACTGAGTATACTAGGTTAATAAAAATTAGAAAGAATTAAAGAAGTTGAGCCTTAGAGAAGAAAGAAAAGGCCTGTGCTACAAAATAAGAGTGAGATACTTATAGCAACTTTATTCCATATTCTCAAATTCTGTTTTTGCCCATATGTAACTATTGTTACAGTGATCATTTTTATTATAGCATGACTGTGTGCCCTGAGGGACAAGGTAAGGAGTATCTATTTTTAGAGGGTTAGTGCTGGCTAAGTATGGCCATCTATTTGAAGATTGGAAATGAGAGCAACAAATTTAGCAATGATCTGAGCCAGCGACAGTACCTAAAGGGTTTCACTCTGGATGGCAGAGTGGGGGATTCCTGGTGGAGATGCCAGTTTGAAGGTGGCCACTGCTTGTTGCTTGAGGTTACAAGTTATGGGGTCTAGTCCCAAAGGAGAAGAATCTGATAATAACCAAACAGGTTGTCAGGAGTTCAGTAAAACAATCTTTATTTCAGCAGCTAGCTCCAATTCCAGACGCAAACTTAAGACATAATAAGAAAACTAAGGTGGAAGGCCAGGGCTAGGCAAAGAAAGCACCTGGGGAAGAAAATGAGTTGGGAATGCTTTGGCTCAGTATGCAGGATAGGGCCACAGGGATCAATCAATGTATTAGAAGTTTATGGCAGGGAGACCATGGTTGTGCATGGCCTGAGAAGGCAGGGATTAACAATCTTAAAAATATTACTTATATTATTTAAATTTTGAAAGTAATACATATTCGTTGCTGAAACTTTGAAAACTATATCTGCTGTTACGTGCCTAGAAAAAAAGAAAGAAAAAAAAAGAGAAAACTATAGAAAAGTCCAAAGACCAAAATCAATGCAATTTTTTTTCCATAATCTAAGAACAAAAATTTCTTTGTAAATAATGGCAAGCTAAATCCTTATTCATTTCACTTTGCCAAAAGTTCATAACTAAATAATTTTAAGTCATTTTCCATTCTCTTATATTATCTGCTTATAGAAACAGAGAAGTTGTGAGAATTAATATTTCTCTGCTTTTAGAACATGATCAAATGCAGATTCTGACACTTGAGGAAAAAAAGGTAAATACTTAAAAGTAAAAATTATGCTTTTCCATGAGCACCAAGGGCTATGTTAATCTTATAATATATCAAAATCTGTTCTAACTTTTTAATTTCCCATTATGTTTTCTATTATTTTGGAAAGGATACACATCATAAACATGTTTGGTCTAGGAAATTCCAGAAGGAATCAAAAATGTGCATAGAAACAAAGAAATCTATGCGGAATAGTCTTCTGGCAAATGGACAGAATTTTAGAAAGCAAAGGGACATATGCTGATGAAAGCCACACGACCGTTACCTTCTCCTTCCAGTTATCATCATTCGTCAGCTTCTGTCTAAGGGTTTCCTGCAGCTGCTCGATGCTCTTCTGATGTGAAGTCAGCATCAATTCCCTGAAAATCATAAACCCGACAAATGAACAAGTAAGACTCACCCCTAACACTATTCCTAAATTGTAGTTCATGGCTCAGACAATATTATTTCACAGCTTAGTTGTTTATTCTCTTTAGCAATATATATATTGCTACTATGTACAATCAATATTTTACTACCAATGATCCAGCCAATATTTTAACTGTTAACAGTATTTATAAATACTGCATACATGGTAAATATTCTCCCAGGCTTAATTTTTGCTTAATAAGTAATGTTATTATTTTATATGGAAGAGTAACAACATATGTAGAGTCTCAACTATAATAAAACTTTATAAGTTGGGTTCAAAAAGTTTAGGACTAAATTCTAGCACCAGACATGTTGGGATATTCTATAAAGTCAACACATGTTAGCAGTTCCTGAGAAATTTATTTTTCTTTTACTTATCTAAAATATTGATAGCAACAAACCAAATTAAGTAGAAGGTAATGTCAGGGATGCGGTATAGTACAAAACATATTAAAATTAGAAAAGAAAACATAAAGAATGCTTTAATATTTTAATCCACATAATGGATCTTCATGCTTAGTTTGTGATCCTCTGGATAGAAGTAAGGACAGGAGGAGATTCATGAGAAAAATTCACAAGGGCACTGAAATTAAGACTTAAATACCACTAGCAGCAGCAAAAGCATGCTTATTGATCAGGGCTCCTTCCCTCTTGCATAATCACCATGATTCTTTTTGTTTTCTATGGATGTAATAACTTCTGTGTTGCTTATTCCTTCTTCTAATCCCTTTGTTTTCCATCATCATTCTTTTTCTTTTAGCTTTGACCCCTTTTCAGACTTGAGACTTTCATTTATAACTAACTGCCTGTTGGACAGTGCCACCTTAATGATCCATCCACACCAAAGAATCCGCACATCAAAAACCGAATTTACCATCTCCTGTAATCTTTCCTTTCCTCCTGACTTCCGAAAACCTTCAATGATGAAAACCTTTGGCTTGAAATCCCTGAGTTATCTCTGATGCTTCCTTCTCCCTGTTCTACCACAACCATTCAATAGCAAGTTTTATATATTCTGCTTCCTTGGTGTCTCTCAAACTAGTTCTTCCTTTCCTTTCCCACAACAAAAAGCCTTGTTAAGTTTCTTGACTTTATTTCCCACCTAGAGTATTGTAATAGATTCTTAATCTTTTGATCTCTATTCCAGTCTCACTCTTATAATATTATTGAACATTTTTACCATAATAAAAATAGTGCCTTGTCCATCAATACATGAGTGGATTAATAAAATGTGGTATATGTATACCATGGAGTACTATTCAGCTTTAAGGAACAATGGTGATATAGCACCTCTTGTATACTCCTGGATAGAGCTGGAACGCATTCTACTAAGTGAAGTATCCCAAGAATGGAAAAACAAGCACCACATGTACTCACCATCAAATTGGTATTAACTGATCAACACATAAGTGCACATATAAGAATAAGGTCTACTGGATGTCGGGCAGGGGGGAGGAGAGAGGGGGGAGGAGGAGACGGGTATATGCATACACAAAGAGTGCAATGCGCACCATCCGAGGGATGATGGACACACTTGAAACTCGGACTTGGGGGGTAAGGGAGGGAAGGGCAACATATGTAACCTAAACATCTGTACCCCATAATATACTGAAATAAAAAAAAAAGACATAAAAAAATAGTGCCTACATTTCTAGGCTAAAAAATTTTAATGGGCTGGGCGCAGTGGCTCACACCTGTAATCCTAGCACTCTGGGAGGCCGAGGCGGGTGGATCATTTGAGCTCAGGAGTTCGAGACCACCCTGAGCAAGAGCGAGACCCTGTCTCTACTAAAAATAGAAAGAAATTGGCTGGACGACTAAAAATATATACATAAAAATTAGCCGGGCATGGTGGCGCATGCCTATAGTCCCAGCTACTTGGGAGGCTGAGGCAGAAGGATTGCTTGAGCCCAGGAGTTTGAGGTTGCTGTGAGCTAGGCTGATGCCATGGCACTCTAGCCTGGACAACAGAGTGAGACTCTGTCTCAAAAAAAAAAAAAAATTTTAATGACACAAACATAAGAAGACACAGTTGATTTAGTAATCCAGACATGAATATCATTTGAGGAAAATTTATTGGAAAAAAAATAAAAACTCCCAGACATCCCTTTCCAGAAGCATAGCTAGCCCTATAAATAAGTATAAACAAATATTTTCTGTATAAAATAATATTTTAATTATATGTAATTAGTGGGACTAACAAAAAGAAAGAACTAGAACACTGGACAAAAATGTAGGATGTATGTCAGGAGGGTAACTATCAGAGCTCAAGTGTTATTTGTTCCTTTCATTATTTGAAAGGAGTTTAAGGTATTAATTTTAGCCTTTATTAAGTATGCATGGTAAAATTTCAAGAGTAACCACCAAAAGAATAGAAATAAAATACACTATTAGCGAAAAAATGCACTAAGGAAACAGATGTCCAACAATCCTCCCTGCAAAAAGACCCAAAGGATAAAATAACGTAGAAAAAGAGGGAGAAATAGAAAGCAAAAAGTAATAATCACAATAATGGTAAATAAACTAAACTCATAAGTTAAGAGAAAAACAGACTTGATACCAACAAACAAATAAAGAAACTCTAGCTATATGCTTTTTATAATAGACAGTCCTAAAACATAAGGACATGGAGATTGAAGGGAAAAGTTTGGAAAGGATATAACAGGGATATGTTAAAGAAAAGGAAATGTGTAACTATGTTAATATCAGCAAAGTAGACTTTAAGACAAAAGTCATTATTCAGAGCTGACAATGCTAATAGGTTTAATTTATTCTGAATATTCTAAACTTACATATACCTATTAAAATAGCCTGAAAATATATAAAGCAATACGTGATATATTGCTTTATAACTATAAGGAGAAATCGTCAAATCGATATCCCAGTGGTAGATACATCATAGCTCCCTCAGTTATAGATAAGTCAATCCAGGACCATCACATAAGGCAATGGAAGTATAAACTGCATAATTCCAGATTGTTATGTAAATGATCTCTTGTAGTTGTGTAATATAGCAACACAGGGTCAAGCAAAGAAGTAATTCAGTAAATATACAGAAGATTTAATTTAAGGTTCATATGGATAGACTTAAGGTTCATATGTAGAAACTTGTACAAAATTAGCGGAAAAATACATAATTATTTTCCAGCTCATATGGAATTGATCACTTACTAGTAAGTTTCAGCAAATTTCATATAATTTATACTAAAAACCTGCATTGTTCAATATGGTAGCCACTAGCCTCATATAGCTATTGAGCATTTAAAATGTGTCTAGTCCAGGGGTGGGGAACCTGCAGCTGCTTGTGGCCCTCTGGAACTCCAAGTGCAGCCCCTAGACCAAATCCAAACTTCATAGAATAAATCCTTTCAAAAATTTGGATTCTGTCAAAAGGCTGCACTCAAGGATCCAGAAGGCCACACGTGGCCCCAAGGCTGCAGATGTGCTGTAGGTATAAAATATGTACCAGATTTGAAAATTTAGTACAAAAAAATCTAAAATACTTGTGATAAAGTTTAAGATGATTACATATTTAAATGATAATATTTTGGATATATGGGTTAAATAAAATATATTATTATATTTGATTTTGCCTGTTTGTTTTTATTCTTTTAATGTGGCAACTAAAAGTTTGTTGTAATTTTAAACATACATTTTAAATCACGTATGTGATTTACACCTGTGGTCCTGTCAAGGGTTGATTTCTGAGGGGTGTTGTCCTGGTTCTTTGGCTCCTTGCTTGGAAAAATCGCAAGCAGGGCCAGTGCGACAGAGTGATGACAGACACTTAGCACTTCCACACAAGCAGCTTTTATTGCAGGCTTTTCAGCACAGAATAGAAAGTGAAAGTACATTTCCTGAGGGGAAATGGGTCTACCTCTGTGAGTGGAGAAGACACTGGGGTCTTACCACACTTCCGCTTTTATGTCTACAGCTTATGATATGCTAAATGGTGAATGGAACATTCATTATTTCTCTGGGAAAAGGGTGGAAAGTTCCTAGAGCTAAGGGTCCTCCCCAATTTTATTATTATAGGGTAACTTCCAGGGGTTGCCATGACATTTGCAAACTGTCGTGGCACTGATTGGTGTGAGTTTTACTATGCTAATGTATGTTAATGGAGAAAAGGTTACCTTTGGACATGAGCTCCTAGTCTCTGCATATGCTCCTGGCCAGGAAAATCCCTAACCTCAAGTTCCTGCTGTTGCCGGTTTGGTTCTAAATGCTCATTGGCCTCTTCATTTTTGCCCTCCTCCTCTTTTCCTGTGGTTAGCACTGCCAACCTGCACCTGTCCCTAACAGTCCCCAACCCCCAGGCCACAGATCAGTATCAGGACCAGGCCACAGAGCTCCACCAACACCCTCCTATCCCTCCACCTCCCATCCCCCTCAGCCATGGACAAATTAAAATTGTCTTCCATCACATCTGTCCCTGGTGTCAAAAATGTTGGGGACCACCGAGAACAGCACTATTAGAATCTGTATTCTGTGAAAACAAAGAAATGTCAGTAACAAAAGATAAATAAAATATCTCCATATATTTGAAGATTATTAAAAATGTATTTCTGAATAACTCATAAATGCAAATAGAAAAAATCACAATTGGTATTTAAATATACTTAGAACTGAACAAAAATGAAATTGTTACATATCAAAACTTATGGAATAAAGCTAAAACAGAATGGAAAAATAAATTGTGGTATTCCTAAGAACACAATATAGATAGAAAAACGAATAATCCTCAGCTACATGCAAGTTCATGACCAAATCCCAGGAACAAAATATTCAGCACAAAGAACAAATCACAGAATAATACATACGATGTGATTTTATTTCGATGATGATAAAATATATGTAAAATCTAATATTATATTTTTTGGAATACAAACATACTTGGTAAAATTATAAAGAGAAGTAAGGGCACAACAGGTTCTTTGTAGGTTTCTGTAGATGTTCTTTATCAGTTTGAGTAAGTTCCCTTCTATTCCTAGTTTGCTGAGAGTCACAAAATGCAGGCCGGTGGTTATCTCTGAGGAAGGAGAGAATGGAATGGAACTGGGGAGAAGCAGAAAGGATGTTAAAAGCTAATGGTAAGGTTATTTTTCCTAAACTGAGCAGGTGATACACAGAAGTTCATTGTATTGTAGTTCTTTATACCTATATAAACCTTCTACGTATCTACTCAATATTTATAAAAACAATTATTGATAAAGCCTGAGAATAGAGTAGAATGGGTATGTGAAGGAGAGAGTACTCAAGGTAAAAACCAAGGTGAAAAAATGGGCAGGTGAATAGTAGGTCTTTCTCATGTATGGTAGGGTTTACTGTCCTCTGTGGATAAGACAGTATCATTTGCTTGTATTTCTTGATACAGAAATGAATTAAGAAGGCAGAGCCATCGTCCAAATTGTGCTCAACACCCAGCAAAGGTGAAATGGAGATTTATCTTTTAAAGTGCGAGGCAGACTCACCAGGTTCTGATGCGTGCAGAGCAGTCTCTAGGCTGGAGAAAAGGAAGTGAAGCAAAAGGAATAAAGAATGAGGACAGCAGACGTGGGATTACATTAAAACCTTTACTTGTGGCTTTCTTCCAAGTATCTGGCTGCTCTTGTCTCCTTTGCAGACTCACGTTCCTCTAATACAATCTAGCTGCTGACAACTCCCAAATTTTATCTCTAGTTCAGATCTGTTCTCTGATTATCTGACTCATGTACCCAACTCTCCACTGACTGTTCTACTTTATTTCTACATCTCAAATTTAATGTCTGCAATCTCAGTGTTTTACAATACCAAAGTTTATTTTTTTGTTCATATTATGTGTCACTTGCTGCTCTAATCCACATGTTTTGTTCCAGGATGTATCCCAGGGAGCAACTCTTACCTGGGAATGCTGTTTTTGTGGCAGACAGAAAAGAAAAATTGCCAAAACATAGGATCTCAAGCTTCTGCTTAGAATTGATGTATATCACTTCTCTCACATTTCAAGGGCAAGAACAAGTCAAATGGCCAAGTCTGAGAGTAGTCAGGTGTAGAAAGTATAGTCCTCTCACTGGGAGGTGCACTAGAAGTCATTTGGCTGGCATCAGTGGATTCCATCATGACTCTGAAATCCCGTAAGAAGTCTACCCTGAAGGTGGGGAACATTCCTTGCTTGGACTATGGCTCTTTCTCCAGGGAGTAAGTTCTCAGTCCAGTTTTTGCCACAGCTGCTAGCTTTCCTCTCTGAGATGTACTTCTTTTTCATTATTCAGCTTGGTCATATCCGGAGAGACCATTAGAGATTTTGCCCTGATGGGAAATGAGCAAATTTCTCAACTTCCTTTGGATCTGTAAAAGATGGTGGTGGTGGTGGGAGGTAGTCCTTTGTAATCCCCCACTCCTTCCCTCTCTCACCTCCAGGCAACCAATGGTTTAGTTTCTGTCACTGTAGATTAGTTTGCATTTTCAGAGTATATCTATATATGAAATCATACAGTATATTCTTTTTTTGTCTGTCATCTTTTACTCAGCATAATTAATTTTAGATTCATCCATGTTGTATGTACCTTGTATCAATAGCTCATTCATTTTTTATTTCAAAATATTAAGGGGCTATGAATGCTTTAGGTTACATGGATAGTTCCTTCACTTTTATTCCTGTATAGTATTCCATTGTATGGATGTACTACAATTTTTTTAAAATTCACCAATACAGAAATGGATGGATATACTATAATTTTTCATCCATTCACCTGTTGATGAACATTTAGGATGTTGCACAGATTTTGGCTATTACAAATAAAGTCGCTATCAATACCTGCATACAACTTTTTGTAGTGATGTATGCTTTCATTTCTCTTGGGTATATATATAGGAATGAAATGACTGAGTAACAAGGTAGGTATATATTTAACTTTTTAAGAAACTTCAAACTGTTTTCCAAAGAAGTACCATTTTACATTCCCATCAGCAGGGTATGAGAGCTCCGCTTCCTCCATACCTTTGCCAACACTTTATATTTTCAGGCTTCTTAATTTTAGACATCCTAAAAGTATGTATCTCATTGCAGTTTTAATTTGCATTCCTCTAATGACTAATGATATTGAACATCTCTTGATGTGCTTATTGGCCACCTATTTTGTATACCTTTTTTGGTGAAGTGTCTATTCAAATCTTTTGTTAATTTTTATTAGAATGTTTATGTTCATAAAACTGAGTTTCCAAAGTCCTTTACATATCCTGGAAACAAGGACTTCATTACATATATCCTTTGTAAATATAACATTTCAGTCTTTTCATTATCTCAACAGTGTCTTTTGAAGAACAAAGGAACACAATTTTAATGTTGACGAAGTCATAATTTATCAGTTTCAAAATAGATTGTGCTTTTGGTGTTGAATTGAAGAAATCTTTGCCTAACCCAAGGTCACAAAGATTTTCTCCTACATTTTCTTCTAGAGACTTTATGGTTTTAGGCTTGATATTTAGATCTATGACATATTCTGAGTTAATTTTTGTATATATTTCCATGTATGAATCATAGTTCATTTTTTTTTTGCATATGGATACCAATTGTTCCAGTACCATTGGTTAAAAAAAAACCAAACTATTCTTTCTCCAATGAATTACTTTGACATCCATGTAGAAAATCAATTGACCATGTATATATTTGTCTATTTCTGGATTCTCTATTCTGTTACATTGATCTTTTTGTCTATCTTGATCCTACTATCATACTGTCTGAATTATTTGTAGCTTTATAATAAGTCTTGAAGTCAGGTAATGACATTGCTCTTTAGACTATTAAAAGTTTTTTTCAAAGTTTTTTTAGTTATTCTAGTTCCTTTGCACTTATTAATACATATAAATTTTAGAATTAGCTTGTTATTTTCTAAAAAAGTCTGCTAGGATTTCGATTGGGATTGCTGATATTTTGATTGAAATGAATCTATAAATTAATTTGGGGATAACTGTTATTTTAACAACAGTGAGTCTTCTGTGCCATGATGATGTATATCTCTCCATGTATTTAGGTCCTTTTTTATTTCTCTCAGCAAATATTTTGTAGTTTTCAGTGTATAGGTCTTGCACATCTTTTGTAAGATCCATCCCTAAGTATTTCTTGCTTTTTGAAATATTTTTGTAAATATTGCTTTTTAATTTCAATTTTTGATTGTTCTTTGCAAATATATAGAAATTAACTTGACTATTGGATGCTGATCTTATATCCTGCAACCTTGTTAAACTTTCTTAAACTTATTAGTTCTAGTAACTTCTTTTGTAGATTCCATAGGATTTTCTATGTTAGCAAATATGATGTCTGTGAATAAAGACAGTGTTATTTTTTCCTTTCTAATTGAATGCCATTTCTTTCTTTCTCTTTCTTCTTTTTCTTTTTTTTTTTTAGATAGGGTCTCACTTTATTGCCTGGGGTAGAGTGCAGGGGTGTCATCATAACTCACTGTAACCTTAAACTCCTGGGCTCAAGTGATCCTCCTGCCTCAGCTTCCCAAGCAGCTGGTACTACAGGTGTGTGCCACCATGCCCAGCTAAATTTTTTCAATTTTTTGTTGAGGTGGGGTCTTGCTGTGTTGCTCAGGCTGGTCTTGAACTCCTGGCCTCAAGCAATCCTCCCACCTTGCCCTCCCAAAGTTTTAGGATTATAGGCTTGGGCCACCACACCTGGCTGCATTTTTCATGCCTGACTGTACTGTACATTTCAACACAATGTTGAGTAGAAGTGTTGACAGTGGATATCCTTTTCTTGATCCTGATCTCAGGAGGAAAACATTTAGTCTTTCATATTACATATGATGTTATCTGTAGGTTTTTGTAGATGCCTTTATCAGTTTGAAGAAGTTCCCCTCCATTCCAACTTTGCTGATTTTTAAAAAAATCAGTAATGGATGATATATTTTGTCAAATGCTTTTTTGCTTCTATTGACATAATCATATAGTTTCTCTTTTTTTGATTTGTCAATATATTGAATATCATTGATTTTTTTTTTTTTTTTTTGAGACAGAGTCTCACTGTGTTGTCCAGGCTAGAGTGCTGTGGCTTCAGCCTAGCTCACAGCAACCTCAAACTCCTGGGCTCAAGTGATCCTACTGCCTCAGCTTCCCGAGTAGCTGGGACTACAGGCATGCGCCACCATGCCCGGCTAATTTTTTCTATATATATATTTTTAGTTGGCCAGATAATTTCTCTCTACTTTTAGTAGTGACGGGTCTCGCTCTTGCTCAGGCTGGTCTCGAACTCCTGACCTTGAGCGATACACCCTCCTCGGCCTCCCAGAGTGCTAGCATTACAGGCGTGAGCCACTGCGCCCAGCCCAATATCATTGATTTTTAAATGTTACATCAATCCTATACTCTTGTGATAAACTCCACTTTATTCATGATTTATTTACTTTTTATATGCGTCTGAATTCCATTTGCTAATAATGTGTTTAGAATTTTTGCATCTATGCTCATGAGGAATGCTGTTGGTCTGTTAATTTTCTTGTAATGTCTTTGTCAGGTTTTGTTATCAGAATAATGCTGGATTCATAAGTTAAATTAGGAAGTAATCTTTCTTATTCAATTTTCCAGAAAAGTTTGAATATAAACAGTATTATTTTGTATTATAATTAAATGCTTGGTAAAATTCACCAGAAAAGGCTTCTGAGCTTGAAGTTTTCTGTGCGGGAAAATTTTAAGCTATAAATTCAATCTCTTTAAAAGATACAGGGCTATTCAGGTTATCTATTTCTTCTTTAGTGAGCTTTGGTAGTTTACGTTTCAAAAATTTTAAATTTTACTAAGAATTTAATAAAGAATATTACCACTAGAATCCAGGAATTCACACTGTACTCCCAGGTCTGATTTTTGGTAAGTCAGAAGCTTTCTGGGCCTGAGAGAAAAACTGGAGTTTCCCAGTTTTAAATCCTATGATCAATTGTTCAATTGGAATTAAAGTAATTCCTATCCATTCATTCAGCAAATATTTATCACGTGTCTACTGTGTGTCAGGAACTGTTTTAATCTATGGGGATATAGTGGTTTTTTTTCTTGTCATTCCTTAGACATACGTTAATACAAGTCCCTCATTGTTAGAAGAAATGAAGACCTGGGTGGTAAGTGACTATCTAAGGTGACGTGATTGACAAGTGACAAAACAAGCTCAAGCTTTTCCCAGCCCAGGGCTCTCTGCACTATGTTATGCTGCCTTTGCTTTGCATATCTCAGAGGGAGGTATGGCTATCTGTGACATCCTACCTTGCAATTTCATCAAATATTTTTTAAAAATAACATTTTTGGAATTGGCCCAATAGGCAAATTAGGACCTACTCACAATTAAGAGTATTTATTTTTAAAAATTTAACTATTACATTCTTAGACCAAAAAGAAAATGAGAATCTAATTTCTTATATACATGCAAATCTAGATTCCCTTAATTGTAGTTAAAAACATAACTGCAAATAAATATCAAACCATAATGCCAAAATGACAGCTTTATATTCTGTTTCACAAGTTGGTCTTTTAGAGACGTCTTCACATTGTCAATCAAAGAGATAATTTTGAATTTGCCACAACTCCTGCCTCCATTAAAAGCAATAAATGTGTGATATCATAAGAAGTTTGGCAAGCCTCTTGTTCTAAGAGCTGTTGATGGATAGGAAACCAGAGAAAAAGGTGAGTCTTGGGGAAAAAACCTGAAAAGTTTTATTATTTTACAATATTACTTAGAACACTTCATTTCATAATGTTTTAAACCAATAGGATAGCATCCAAATTGAATCACTCCAAGGGTTAATCTTTACAATTGCATGAGTTAAGCAAATAATATTGAATTTAACAGATATTTAATTTAACATGGCCAGTGCAGGGTATAAATATTAATAAGATATGACACTATAAGGGGTTAGCAACCTAAAGAAAGAGAGGGAACTAATACTTTCCCAGCATCTACAGCCTATCAGGTATAATACTAGATGCTTTAATATTCACAGAAGGTAGTTATTATTAATCTGCCCATTTTACAGATAAAGAGAAGAAGCCTTAAAGTGGTTAAATTGCTCAAGCTTGACGCTGGTCAAGTTGGGATTTAAATCTCTGTTTGCCGAACTCTAAAGTCCATTATTTTTATATTAAGCCACACTACCACAAGATAACATAACTCTTGCATTGCTTCTGAATCCTTCTTTTAATCTAATATTAGACATATCTAATCACTTCTCACTGCTTCTAGCCCTTATGAAAATATGACAAACCTCACTGAAGTAACTAAACACCAAGCTTCTCTTCTTTTAGAATGTGGTTGTGAAATGTTTTTATTCTATTTTCGATCTAAAGACAGAGCATACTTCTGATTTTGCCAAGGCATTAGAAAGCAGAGGACACCATCTTATATTTATTGAATGGATAAAAGAATCCTGAGGGGGTGAGGACAGGCAAGAAATTGAGAGGAAGGGAGAGGGGACACAAAGGGGACACTGCTTTCTGCAGGGCCAAGTCCCCTGAAGACTCAGTGTTACAACACGGTTGAGAAAGAGAAGTCACACAGAGAAGCTGACAAAACTCAGCCCTTCGAGACAAATACTGAGAGAATCGTGCAAACTATAGGGAAGGGAACGTGAGTTACAAGGTCAGACACAACACAGCTCGATTTCTGTCTTTGTCAATTGTGTGATCTTGGGCAAGAAATTTAGCCTTGGTTAACCTTAGTGTCCTCATATGTAAAATGTGGAAAATGACACCTGTTTCACAGGAGAGGGCCGTAGCTCTGCTAGCCAGTACCTTTGTGCAAATGTGAAAATGGCTTCCCCGCTGGGATGGTGAGTTAGAAAAAGTGTCCCTTCCGTCTGGGTGCAGACCTACAGACACAAGGCTTGGTAAGGAGGGATAGCAGACTTATGCAAGAAAAATGAACCCCTTCCTCTGGCAAGTGGCTAGGAGAGCAGAGCCCAAGCCAGTTTCTAGCCCCCTTAGCCCTTACACGGAGCCCTGCACAAGGGTGCATAGCGTTATGTGAAGACAAGATAAGATACTCCACGGAAGCATTTAGAGGGCTTCTCTCTGTGAAATCTATGGATTCTGTGTGAGAGAGCTTGAGAGTGACAAAGGGAAGGGGGAGGAGAGAAAAAGAGAGGGAGGGAGGGATGAGACAGAAGGAAAAATGAGAAAGCAGTTATGTTAAATCACAGGGTCCTGCCATGTATTGGAAAACAGGAAACTCCATGAAACTCCTGAAATAATTTGCTAGATTTTGTGTGTATTTCTCTGGGGTGAGGGGTCATAGCTTTCAATTTAAAAAAATGACAGAGAAAGCAGAAGACAGAAAAAAAGTTAACGTAATGGAGATGGGGGTGAGGGACAGGGAGCAATTAAGTAAACTGTAAGATAGATAAATGAGACACAGACAAACCGATACAGACATATATTATTTAGTTCGCAGAATAATTTACACATAAGCAACTTGCACCTAACTTTAGTTACAACTAGGCTTTTCCTCTGACAATGCTCTCCACTATTCCCACCATGTTATGGGAAAATAGATCAAAGCAAGTATTTTTCTACATTTTTTCTTGTAATTTACCAAGACAGGGAAGATACAGCATTTGAGAATGCAAAGGGTATGAGAGCTATTATAACTACTGTATGTTCCTACTGTATGGTTGTAGGCCACATGCCAGTGCATAAGTGAATTTCTCCAAGTGCTATATGTAGGCAGTCTTCAAGCTTAAACACATATGTCCTTATAAAATAAATTTGTAAGTTTGTTATAGGAAATTTGGAACATATTTTAACCATAGAAATAGTTTCCCATAAAAATGGAATTAGGTGACCATGCCAGCCCATAGAGCACTATTTAACCCACATATGCCTGAAATGATGTCGCACATTCACGGTTCTGGGTGGAGTTCTGGCCCTGGCCACAGAGATCTTGTGCATCTCAGGAGCATGGGAGCTGAAGGCTGTCTTTACACAGAATTAAAAAAAATGCTTTTCTCTGGCACCATCCCTATGCCTTGCTGCATTCCTCCCCATCCACAAAGGAGGCCCCTCTCATCAGTCCCAATATTTCTGTGACCAGCTGGCCAGATCATCTCCACCTGCGGAATTCCATAATCCCAAAATACCTAGTTCTCTGCCTTTCATTGAAGGCTCTTCTAACTAGTGCTTCCTCGGCTGAGTGTGGGGGAGAAAGCAATGCATAATTAAATAGATTTGTACTAAAGGATGAACGATTTCCTAGTCACTTAACTCCCTTCCTGCTCCAAATTTAGGAGTTCTGCCAGTTTTTTTTTCCCCCTAGGGTCAGTTCTGGCTTTTTACATCTTTTTGTCCTCTTCTAAAACTACATAGCCTATAAATTGCATATTTTATGACTTCAGCAAGGGCTCTGCTGTCCACAGGGCTCTGGGAGGAGGGGTAGTATATATTAAAGACTGCCTGGATTTATAAAAGCACACACAGTCACTGGGAGTGAGCTGGGCTCTGGCCTTTGGTGAGCACATCTGGCAGTCTGGTTGGTTGTATTAAGGTCATTAAATATGAAATGTTCTATTTCAGATCAAAAATGTAGTTTATTATACCTCAAACAAGAAATAGTACAATTAATCACAGTATCTGCCTAAACAATAGACACAGTTTTGCCATCTTAATGGTTGCTTGTTTATGCCAACAGTGAAGAAGCCCAGAGAGCGAGTGGCGATGAAATCACTAAAGGCGTTTTCCACAGCTTGCTGAGAATTAAATATTTTTCCTTGCAAGAAGTGGTCCAAAGCCTGGAAGAAGTGGTAGTCAGTTGGTGCAAGGTCTGGTGAATATGGTGGATAACAGAGAGTTTCCAAGTCCAGCTGCTATAGTTTGAGCAGTGCTGTTTGTGCAACATGTAGTCGAATGTTGTCTTGCAAGAGGCTTGGCCTGCTTCTGTTGATTAATCTTGGCTGCTTAATCCCATGCGTCCTCATCATTTCATCCAAGTGGTTGCGGTAGCCATTTGCTGTAATTGATTGACCAGGTTTCATGAAGCAGTAGTGGATAATACCAGCACTGGACCACCAGACACCATTAGCTTTTTTGGATGAATATTCGGTTTTGGACTGTGTTTCAGCACTTTGACTTTATACAACCATTGTGCCAAACATTTGTGATTGTCAAAAAGAATCCATTTTTCATCACATGTAACAATACAGTGTAGAAATGGTTCGCCTTTATGTCGTGATAGCAAGCTTCAAGACGATTTCTCTTCTGCTGCTCATTTAATTCATGCAAACCTATCTATCCAACTTCTTTACCTTGCCAATTTGTTTCAAATGGTCCAATATTGTTGGAATAGTAACGTCAAACGTTGCTGCTAATTCACATAAAGGTTGAAATGGATTCGCTTCCACTATAGCTTTCAGCTCATCATTATCCGCCTTGGTCTCAGGTCACCCACGTGGCTCATTTTCAAGATTGAAATCACCAGAACAGAACTTCTCAAACCATCGATGTACTGTGTGTTCATTAGCCACATCCTTCCCAAACACTTCGTTGATATTTCGAGCTGTCTGTGCTCCATTGGTTCCACAATGCACTCATATTAATAAATAACATGAATTTTTGACTTACGCATGGTTTCACGAAAATTGCTCTTAAAAAATGTGAAAGATACTCCCAAGCCAAAAAGTGCATTTGCAAGATTGAGGATGTACCTTCACAATAAACATAAAACAAGAAGTGTCAAAGTGAAATGTCAGAGATATCAACTGTCAAACTTAGTACTTAAGGAAATAGGACATTTCATACTTAATAACCTTTTACTACTTCTGTGGCAGTCATTTGGAAATTTGCTGTGTAGCAGATTTCTGGGCACCATCTGAACCTACTGAATCAGAATCTCCTCGGGTATCATCAAGCATCTCTATATTAAAAGTGTCCTGAGCCCCACTTCTTCTTTTGGAGGGACTTTCCTATTTCTAACTGCGTAAGGAAACCTCTATTTAGACTAAGGTCCCATTGGTGTTTCAAATCAAAGGTCAAGGGCAAACTTGCTCAGCTGGGCGACAGTGTCAGATTACTGAAGGAGAGAAAGTGGCCAGAGGACAGTCAAGCTCAAGTGTGAATTTTAGGGAATGTCTATTGTCAGATGATTGCAGGAGAGAAGGGGAAAGTACCAAAACAGAGACAGGAAAGGGGCAGAATAACAGGTTACTCTGGAGCTAAAAGAAGACGATTTCAAGGCAAGTTTGAATGCTAATGTCAAAAGCTTCCCCAAAGGTCATTTGTTCTTCAGGTATCTTTTTAACTCTTAGGCTTACCAGGGAGTAAGCTCTGGCTCTTTTGCTACCATCCTCTTAATACAGACACTTAAATAACCCAAGAGAAACTAGCAGGAGGTGGGAGCTGGAGATTCTTATTTTTTTTTATTTGTCTTAGGTTTGACTATACATAAAATCCTTTATCAAAACAGCAAATGTCCTGACTTACCCCCATTGCCAGTATCTTCTCCACCCAGCTGCCAGAATGATCTTTCTACAGTGTCACTTCTCTGCTTAAATCCCTTCAATGGTTTCTTTCTGTTGCACTGAAAATAACACCCAAATTCCCAAAGGCCTGTGATGTCCTGCATGATCTGGCCCCTGCCTGCTTCACTCACACCAGTCACACTGCCCTCCTGTCAATTCCTAGAACTCACCAAGCTTGTTCTTTGCTTGTAAAAGCTCTTCCCTGGCTCTTGGCCCGGTAACTTCTTCTTGTCTTCCTCTATAACATCTTCAAAATCACTTTTATGACAATCCTATCAAAGCAGGCACCTCTTCTATCAGCCTCTACTACAATCTCCCTTCACTTATTCTATATTCATTGTCATAATCTATAATTATTCCAGTCAGTTCTCTACTGTTTGTCTCTCCCGTTAGAATATCAGCTTCATGAGGAAAGGGATGTTTCAGATTTACTGTTGTATCCCCAGGGTACGTAGCACCTGGTAAGTAATAAATGCTCAACACATGCTTCGTTGATTGGCTTGAATTACCCAAAGCAAATGATTCATTCATTCACTCACTCGACAAATATTTATCGGGCAGATACATATACCAGACTCTGGAGATACAGTTAGAGGACAAGGCAGCAAAATCTGAGAAGAGTCTAGAACAAAGAAAAACGCTATGATTATATGGTAACTTACTGGTCCACAAGTACATTTTTATTTTTATGATGTGATGGACATGTCAATAAACTCAGTGACACCAAATGACTAAATAATGTCATGTTTGATTCTGGGTGGACTAAAGCAGAGAAAATAAAGAAGGAACAAGGGCAAGGACACAAGCAAGATAAAGAAGGAAAAGGAAGAGTAGCAGGTAGTTCAGTAATGTCACTACTCTCTGAAAGTTGATAGAAATTGTCCTCCTCATTCAATACTTGTAACAAACATAAGATTATAATCATAATATTTTTTTAAAACATGGCAAACATATACATCCAAGTGCATGTCCTATTTCACAGCAATCCTCCAAGAAAGTTTTACGTTTATCTATTGATATTACTACTCCTCAAAACATTCATAAAAATCCCTTTCTCAAATTACAGCAAGAGATAATTCATTAAGCATAGAGAGAAAAGAAAATGTTTTGCTTTATTTTTGATCCTAAATGGTATTTCCCAGATTGATTTCCTATCATATTCACTGGGCTTTCTTTCACTGGACCTATGTGAGATTGTTTCAAATATCAAATTTATTCCTAAAGAATAAAGATCCTTCATCCTGATGATAATCTAAAACATGTATACTTAAGCCAATCCTCAGAGAAGAGTTCTGGAAACATTTGAACAAAGACAGGAACTTCTCAATGACTACAGTGAAGGAGAAAGCATACATCTGAGTAAACAGTTAAACCTAACTAATCTGGCATCATTGGAAATGGTGTATTCTAGATAATATAGGAATTACGCAGATAATCAAAGACTTAAAAAAATTATTTATTTCATGGTATCTTTTCGAATATGTATGATTTGGTGCCTTTTATATAGAATATATAACTGATTTTAATCTTTCTGACTATATATATGTCTGCATATATAGTTTTTTTTCTTTGTTTATATATGCTCAATTTTTCAGCTGTTATTCCTTTTTTCATTAATAAGCCTGGCTCTTATAATTTTTCTTGGTTATAAAATTGCCACTTCTAATAGGCTACGGCTGAATAACTACACAATCATGAAAATTTGGCAGAGGAGGTGGGATGGAATGAAGAGTCATGTACGTACACCACCTCTGTAAGAAGCAAGTTATTAGTGTTGCCAAATGAAGAAGAAATGGTGGGTGGCGATGAGCTCTGCGGTTGTTCATCTCATTCGCAATCAAAGAGCAGTAAATGGAAAACCATCCCAGGAAGGATCAGAGAAAAGCCTGGTTTCCCTGTGAACTATACAGTCCTCCTGCTAACCTGGAGCAGAAACAGATGAGATGCCCAGGGCACTGTGTTGGTAAGAAAGAGTTCTGAGACAATGAACCTAATTCTAAGCTAACTGCTGCTCACTCCTTGGGCCCCACTCCCAGACTTTTCCTTAGCAAATACTTGCATGTATGAAGCACTAAAAAAAGATTTTAAATCTTCCAAATTATATTCATAAAAAAATTAATAACATAAAAATTAACTAAAAGATAAAAATGATAGTAAGAATGAAAAACAGTCTATCATGTGCCTAAAACAAAAATTCCTGCTCTAATGGAACTTGTGTTCTTATGGAATATAGTCATTACATCAATAAATGTAAGTGGAATAATCTCTTATATGAAAGACTCTCAGATTTTTAAAGCCAACAAAACAAAAAAAACCAAAATTTGTGCTATATACTAAGATATGCATTAAAAGCAAAATGATTCATAAAGAATGAGCAAAGATATAGTAGGCAATGAAAACAAAAAGAAAGAAAGCAGGGCTGAGATATTAATTACAGATAAGGTTAAAGACAAATTAACTGAACAAAAATATTTTGGAAGGCTGGACCAATATGCTTCTTAGTATCCTTGATATCACCTAAGGATGTGTCTCTACTTGTGAAAAGCCCTCAATGAGATGTGCTGACAGATGAGAATAAGGGAAAAGTAGGAGCCAATAAAAGGGAAAAATTATATAAAAGGATGTTTTTCTGTTGGAAATGATAGAATCCACTAATCACTGACCCAGGTGAAATTTAGTAGTGCAATCATCACACATGATCTGATTTTTTTTCAATAAAAATCTGACACCACATGCAACTTGGGTTCTTCTCCTACTTTCACTGTGTGACTTTAACCAAGTCCTTCAACCAACTTGTGCTTCAGTTTTGTTACATGCAAAATGAGGTGGTGGAATGCAATGACCTTGAGGAAGAAATGTATCTTTAATCCTGTAATTTCACTGTTATTATAATATACAGAACATTGATGTTTCAAATCTCAATGCAATATTGACTTAAACACAAAATATTTTTGTAAAAAACTGTTCTTGATCTCACCTTTCATTTTTCAGTGTTAAAATCTCTTCCTTTGTCTGATTCAGAAGAGTTTTGGTTATCTTTAGTTCATTTTCTGTAAGGTTAATTTTTCTTTTTATGTCTTCTTCTTGTCTTTCTTTTCTAGTTAGCTCTTCCTGTAAAGTTTTATATATTTGTTGACATGTCATTAAAGAGTCTTCTTTTTCTTTAAGCAGCCTAGTATGCCTAAAAATGAATAGAAAAAAAAACCCACCAATGTTCATTAGATATTATATTTACATTTATCAAAGATATACAAAAAGTGCATTTGAAATTATAGATTGTAACTGTGACTTAAAAATTAAAGATATTAAGAAAATGGGTAGTTCAGTGATGTTAAAATTTTCCCATCTAGGCAATGGCAAAAGCAATAAACAATTGCAAGACATCATAAGCTTGAATTAGGTATTGCATATCTAAACAATAAGAAAATAAGAAAAACTAAGTAATTTTAAATAAAATATTATTTAAATATGGTTTCAAATTCAATTGTTAAAAATAGGAATTAAAAAATTTGCAATATATACCGTGACTCAGAAATAATGGATTCGAACTTCAGTTTTCTAAGTTCTCTTTGATAGTCATCAGCTTCATTAGATTTATTCCTAAATAATAAAAAAGAGGTTCAAATATCTTATTTTAAAATAGTTAAAGTGTTTTTCTATATCGTTATTTTACTCACCCATAGAAAGAATTTCTTAACATCTTCATATTATTATTTGTTTGAAGAAATAAACATTCAGTCCACTTCTATAATGACCAAGTAAGCTCCTATCAAACTGATCTGCATTTAAATAAAAAGTATAACCTCTGGACAACATTAAAAACAAAATTAAAAAAAAAAAGACTATCGAAGGCATTGAAAAGTGACCCAAAGCAGGGAGATGCTGGAGGGAAGCTGACATACAGAATCAGGTGACAGCATGAGGTCCAGTTTTTTTAAAATGATTTTAAGCCTGAGGGCAGGCCCCAGTCAGCACCATGCAGAACTAAAACTCTGGTAGAAGTAGAAAACTCCAGTCTTTCTGGACTGAAGAACCAGAGGACAGTATTTGGGGCAACCACACCTGCTAGAAAGTGAAAGAAGATTGCTGAATAGGAGAGAGCCAGAGAGAGAGAGTCCCAAATACTGCATGTAAATTCTGCTCACATGTCTGGCTGAGCCCTGAACTACACATGTACAGAGCAGACACCAAGCAGTCTAGTTAAAGAAAAAAAACTGAACTGAGATTGAGCAACTGCCCTAGACAGAGTTTGCAGTTTGAGGCCAAGTTAATTGCCTGCTTAAAGCAACACCATCCCACCACCATCAACAACAAAAACAACAACATTTTTTGGAAGAATATAACAGAATCCATGATCACCGTAACATAACATTCACAATGTCCAGAATATAAGAAAACATTATCCAACATACAAAGAAACAGAAAAGTGTGACTCATTTCTAAGAGACAGTTAACAGGGACTGACTGAAATGACTCCCATATTGAAATTAGCAGATGAAGGTCTTTGAAGGAGCAATTATAATTCTGCTTGAAAACATAAAGGAAAATCTGTTCTAACTAATAAAAAGATGAGAAATATCAGCAGAGAAATAAAAACCATTACAAAGAACCAAATGGAAATTCTAAAACTGAAATAAACATTTGCCTTGATCTTATAAGATTGGGTCTTGTAACAATACTCAAAAGGTTAATATAGTAAGAAAGATTAATATTCTAATTTAAATTTATAGCCACTGCTCATTAACAAGTGAAGTCATTATATGAATGCACTTCAAAATATAAGTTATTTATCCCTTAACACTATATTTTAATTTTACACAATGAAATATGTTAGATTAATGGGTCTGCTCTCCTTGTAATAATAGCTTTAATTTCTAATAAATGGTAATGTAAAAATCATCATGAGCATGCACATTCATTTATTTTTATACCCTTTAATTGTAAATATAACAAAACTGTAAGGTATAGAAAACTGCACAAAACAAATATACAATATAATGAATTATTATAAAGAGAACACTCCGGTAACTACCATCCAGGTCCAAAAATAAAACCTTACCAGCTACTCTAGTAGCTCTTAATGTCCCTGGTCTCAATCATAGCCAACTCCCTCCTCCTTAAAAGTAACCATTTTCATGATTTTATTGCAATTACTGATTTTCTTTGGAGCTTTACTATCTAAGTGTTATCCCTGAACACTATATTTTAATTTTGCGTTTATTTTAATGCCTTTTAAAAATATGTTATTTCCTCCATTACCCTCTTTTTGTGAAATGGCTCTATGAAGGTATTGTATTGACATATAATAAATTGCACATCTTTAAAGTGTACAATTTGATAAGTGTGACATATGTCTATACCCATGAAATCATCACAACAATCTGCACGAGCACACTCAGAGCCCAGATCTTGGTTTCTAACACTATTCCCCATTAAAAGGCACCAGGACTACTGAAAGAAGTGGCCGATTTCAAGGCTGGGGCAGAGTCAGTATATTTGAAATATCTTGTTATGCTAGAAGTACTTATGGAAGATGATGGGATCATGTTCCAGTATCAGAGGAGCCAGTTTGAAACGGCTCCTACTTACTAAGCCTAGGACAATCTGAATACCAAAATAATTAAGTACAGTAATAAATTATAAACCGTACAATAAATAAATAAATGGAAGAAGTGAGGCTCTTACTTCCAGTAGATTTCTGAGGGCTGACTAATAAATAGGGAAGATGGTCTAGAGTTGGAAAATCATTATTTAGGAACCATTATAGTAAAGATTAGATTAGGTGAAAATCATTAATGGATGCTATATCTAGGGATAAATTTTGGTGAGCAACAGGACATTTACATGTATTTAAAGTGTCTCTTACAAACTTACTAACTGAAAGAGAACAAAACCCCTCAGTAATTACATAGTAGAAAAATTGAGCAACACCTTGACCAGGTAATCAAAATTAATGTCACTATTGAGGGTCAGATGGTTATCCTGTGCCTCTAGATGTGATGCTCTCATATTACCACCTATACAGTTTGCTGGCTAAGAACATTTATCCTTAATTCAATCAAGAGGAAACCTCAGAGCAATACAAAATGAGAAAATTTTTATTTTAAAAAAGTGTGAGGGGTTCTGTATTCAGTAAAAATGTCAATGTCATTAAAAGACAAAGGCATACTGTGGAAATATCCCAGATTAAAGGAGGCTAAAGAGACATCCAAGTAGACTGACTCTAGACTGGATCCTGTACTAGAGGAGAAAATGCTATAAAGGACATCATTAGGTCAGCTGGCAAAATTGAAATATAGATGGTAGATTAAAGTAATGTCTATACGTAAATTTATGATACTGACTTGACTGTGGTTTTGTAAAATGTCGCTGTCCTGAGGAAAGGCAGGCTGAAGTATCTAGAGGTAAAGGGCCATGTTGTATGTAACCGATCCTCAAAAGTGTTCATTAAAAAAAATACACACACACACACACACACACATATGTAACTGGCTCCATGAACAAATTCCAATGACCCCTAGATGTTTTGTTATAATCCTCTCACTTAACTAACTTCTTGACCTTTAGAATTATTTCCCAGAAATGATGGATTTTCTGCAAGACAAAGGGGATAAGATTCTGAAGGCCCCAGGGCAGGCTTCTGTTGCCAGGACTCACCATCCCGCTTGACCTGCCCCAAGGCACGTGGCCCCTCCTTAAAAAGCCCAGGACCTCCAGAGATGCATCTGAGGCAGCTTCTCCCGTTCTAACAAGATGTCTGTCACATTAAAGAATTCCTTTCTTCCTTGGCAATCCTTGTTGTCTCAATAATTGGATCTTTGTGTGATGAGCAATTGGACCTAGACTGAAACCCACTTACGGTGTGACAACACAAATATATGCATGAATGTGTGTGTGCAAGAGAGAGAGAGAGGGAGAGGGAGGGAAAAAGGGAGAGGAAGGGAGAGCTAGGAGAGAGAGAAAGAGGGAGACAGGAAGACTGTTAACAATAAGTGAATCTGGGTAAAGACTATTCGGATGCTCTTTGAACTATTTTTTACAATTTTTTATAAATTTGAATTTTGTTAGGTCTGGAGCTGAGAGAGAGACACACAAAGCCTCTCGTGTAGCAAAATACTGTTTATTGTGAGCATCTGGGTACAGATGGGTGGAGGCCAAAAAAGGGAGCACCTTGGGTTTTAGAAAGGGTTTTTCTGGGGGAAGTAAATAAAGTCTTTTCAAACAACCCAGAGGGATAAGGAAAGTAAGTTCCCCTCTTGCATTCCATTCCTTTATCTCCCTAGGGAACAACAGGGAGGGATAAGTGGTCCTTATCAGGAGGGATAAGGAAAGTAAGTTTCCCTTTTGCATTTCATTCCTTTATCTCCCTAGGGGTCTGGCGAAGGCTACGTGCCTAATACACCCCTAGGAAGGGGAGAGGAGTGGGTTTTATAGGAGATTTGGATGGAAATTTGGGGAGGGTGAATTCTTTAAGACTAACAAAGTTATTTCCAAATAAAATATTAGAAAAGAAGGAATAAAAAAAGATTAACATGCCATTAGGAAAGTGGGCAAAAGCTATGCTTAGGTGAGTCACAAAGGAAAAAATACAAGGAGCCAGAAATTCAGGGGTATAATTTTTTTAAAGTTACAATACCCAGCTTTGGCTAGGAAGTAGAGAAATAGGTATTTACAAAAACTGCTGAGATTACAAATCACTATGATCATATTGGAGGGCAATAGTCATTATGCATCAAAAGCCTTAAAAATATTCAAGTATGATTCTAGCAAAAATTATCCTAAAAAATTGTAAGTAGAAAGATTTATCTATACGAATTTTTGAAGTACCTTACTTATACAAATGAAAAATTTGGACATTCTAAAAACAAGAGATTAGTAAATAAATTATATTTCATCCATAGACTGTAATACTATGTAGCTATTGATAATCACTTATAAACATATCAAATAATGATGTGTAAAAATGTCCAGGATATATCGCTAAGCAAAAAAATTTGCAAAACAGTACATAAAGTATATTCCCAATTATGTTAAAAATATATTACTTAGAAAAATGGACTAGAAAGATCTATCAAAATGTAACTGTGACTTTTTCTGTATATTACTATATTTTCCAAGTTTTACACATTTGGTTTAGAATCAAACAAAAATGTTGCTTTTACAAATGCTTTGAGATTCAGAAGCCCCACCACAACTTTCACTATATGTTCAGACTCATACACACTTTTCCAAATCTAGAGGCAGGGATAGTAGAATTCCTTTTAGTGGTTATTTTACTAAGTATGTAGATAATTGATCTGGGCTGCAATTTTTTTTTTTTTAAACCCTGCTCCCTAGAGAACCTACCATCCCAAGAACTCCCCTTGCCATGGCCTCTTCCTAGCCCCCAAGCCAGTTAAACCGCTCTTTCAATGGTCTACTCTTCATTGTCCAACTGTTATCTTTGCCTTCATGAGGATGGAGGAGTTGGAAGGAATAGAAAGAACACCTGCATCTCTACAAGCACTGCATTCCTTCTACTCTCAGCAGTGTTAATCCTTTCTCTTCAACTGCTATGAATAAACCTTCAGAAAAGCCCCTGCTGCTCCTGCCAATCAAAGCAAAGGAAATAAGATAAAATAATTGGATATTTGCCCCAACTCTGAAAGGTGACGGTCCACACCATTCCACTCTTTCTATGAATAGCCATTGTTAAACTGCCTCCTTGATATTTCCACTTTGCTGTCGAAAAGGCATCTCAACTCTTAACAGATCATAAGCGTTGTTTTTGATTCCCCCGCCTCATATCCATTTCTTTCACAGATTTTCCCACTTCAATAATGGAATCAACACGATAATGACACTAATAGGTAACACCTTACATATCTTATGCATTCCTCAAAGCAGCACTTATTTCCATTTTACAGCTGAGAGAACTGAGACCAAAGGTAAGAAGTTTGCCTAAGGTGTTATAACTGCTAAGTAGTAGGGCTGGGATATGGACCCCAGCAGTCAGGATCTGTAGTCTGGGGTCTTGGTCATGAGTGTGCTGCCTCTTAACTGCCTACCCTGATGCTGAAAAGCCTCAAACCCATGTTTTATTCTTTCTTTTCATTGCCAGTTTCCATCCTCCCCAGCCACATTTACTCCATCAGTAAATCCTGCCAGGTTGACCTTTGTCATATGTTTCCCTCCATCTCCGCGCTAGGCTAAACCACAGTCACGTCTCACTTGCACGAATGCACAGCCTGCCGCTCAGTCTCCCTGATTTCTCTTTTCTCTGGTCCACTCTCTGAATAATCTCTGTAGTGACCTTTTAAAACATAGATGAGATCACTCTCTTGCCTAGATTTCTCCCCAGATTTCCTGGTGCTCTTTGAATAAATCCAAACTCCTCACACACTCCTCTGAACACACTGATAGATTAATTTCTTATTGCTACTATAACAAATGACCATAAGCTTAGCATTTAAAGCAACACAATTTATTATTTCACGGTTCTGGAGGTCAGAACCTAAAGTCAAGATGTTACCACAGCTATGTTCCTTCTGGAGGCTCCAGGGGAGAATCCATTTCCTTGCCTTTCCTAGCTTTTAGGGATGACTTGCATTTCTTGACTTGTGGCCCCTTTGTCCATCTTCAAATCATATCACTGTAACCTCTGCTTCCATCCTGACATCTACATTTATAACTTTAACATCTACATTTATAACTTTCTTCCCTCTTATAAGGATCCTTGTGATCACATTGGGCCTGCCTGTATAATCCAAGATAATCTCCCCATCTCAAAATCTTTAACTTAATCCCACCTGCAAAGTCCCTTTTGCCATCTCTAAAGCAGTGGTCCCCAAACTTTTTGGCACCAGGGACTGGTTTCATGGAAGATAATTTTTCCACAGATGTAGGGTGGGGAAGGATGGTTTTGGGATGATTCAAGCACATTACATTTATTGTGCACTTTATTTCTATTATTATTATGTTGTAATATATAATGAAATAATTATTAACTCACTATAACGTAGAATCAGTGGGAGCCCTGAGCTTGTTTTCCTGCACCTAGATGGTCCCATCTGGGGGTGATGGGAGATAGTGACACCTGAAGTGTGTTGCTTATGTCCAGTCTCCTCCACAATCTTGTTTTGGTTGCTATCACTGCAGAAAGCCCTGCTTCACAAACATAGGATGTTGGAAATGGGAGCAGACTTTTCAGTATTTTTGTGGCAATCTCAGGATATTCTGCCTTGACTTTAATCCAGAAAGTATGGAGATTTGAAGTTGTCTCAAACATAATTTTAAGGCCACCATCACCTGTGATCTCGAACAGTAGATCTTCTTCTAGCACAGACAAAGTCAATTCACCTGTTTCATTCACAAATGGGTCGTGGATCCATTCCTTCCCAGTTCAGGGGTCTTTTGTGGTTGGGAAGGACTGCTCAAACTTTTTTGAAAGCTGAGATAGGTGATCATGCACCAGCTGAGAGAAAGAAGGCCCTGGCTCAGTCTCTTTCAAAATCTTTGCTAATGTTTGAAACGTATCAAAAATCCCAATGTTCATTCGTCGCCCCCATAATTCCAGTTTGGCTTTGAATGCAGCCAGTTTATCTGCCAACTTGAACACAGTTATTGTTCTCCCTTGAAGTGACAGATTGAGATCATTGAGCAGGTTGAATATGTCACACAAGTAAGAAAGTTTTGTGACGCATTCTGTGACACTGAAATGTGCTGCCAGGGGTGGGGTGACTGTTTTTCTAAAAGAAATCTCTGGAGAGGCTCTCATAACTCAAAATCTCTGGCCAGCGACCCACCTTTTAGAAATCCATTTCACTTCTGTGTATTAAGAGAAGACGTGTGTGCTCTGTGTCCTTCTCACAGAGCTGAGCAAACAGACGTGAGTTAAGGGCATGTACTTTAACGTGGTTGATAATTTTAATCACATCCTGCAAAACGTTGTTTAGTTCAGGTGATATTTTTTTTGGCTACCCAGAATTTCTCTATGGGTCACATAATGCGTAGATTCACATTCAGAAGTGACCTCCTTGACCTGAGTAGTGAAACCAGAAAGCCATCCAGTCATGGCAGCCCCTCCATCCATGCATATACCAACACAAAATGACCAATTCAGTTTTTCTAATGTGTAATCATTCAAAGACTTAAATAGTTCTGCAGCTGTGGTGTTGGTTGGCAACAAAAGTGCACATAACATATCCTCATGCACATCCTCCTGAAAATGACATCATACAAAAACAAGTGTTGTTGCCCACAAAAACAAGTGTTGTTGCCTCGTTGTTAACATCGGTAGACTTGTCAACCTGGATTGTACACCATGGTGACTCATTAACCCTCTCTAATAATTGTGTCCCAATATCCTCTGCTATTTCATCATTTCATGTGGTTATGGTGCTAGCTGAAAGAGGAACACGTGCCACCTTTTGAACTGTAGCCTCTCCTAAAAGTTCACAGCAAATGTCCTTAGCAGCAGACAGGATCAACTCTTCACCAGTAATAAAGGGCTTCTCAGCTTTAGCAATGTGGCTAGCCGCTAGGAATGATGCTCTCGGTGCAGACACAGTTGATGAAGTGATGGCCTTCAATAATTGCTTCTGTTCTTCATATCCACATTTTTTTCTTTTGAAAAACTCCAAAGGCTTGTCTTTTAATGCAGGGTGCTTGGTCTCCACTTGGCGAAGCAGTTTTGAGGTTTCGTGGCTTCGTTGGATAGCTGGTTGTCACATATTATACAAAGTGGGCTTGGAGAATGTAAATCACTTGTTGCAATGAATACATTATTTAAGTAGGACTCTTGGTATTTTCTTTTAAATGCAGCTTTCATTTTGTTGGCAGCTTTAGAGTCTTCTGCTGCCTCATCATTGAATCTTTCCTCCTTTCCCAAGAAGCTCTCCACCAATGTTTTTTGTTTACTCATTTTTGCTAGGGTTAGCTTGTGGACTTACCAAAACTGTGACTGAGACAAGTGCTCAGTGCAGGAAAGAGGAGCGGATGGAAGTGGTAAATAAACTAATGGGCAGGCTATGTGTGGACTAAAATAAGTGTTGGATTCTGACTTAAAGCCTGCCACCAGATGCAGTTGTACAATTGAAGTGTATCAACTCACTTGCTACTATAAAGCCTGCCACCAGATGCAGCTTAATTGTCACTTGCCACTCACTGATAGGGTTTTGATATGAGTCTACAAGCAACTGATTTATCACGGACTCTGTGCAGTCCGACCTCTCTGCTATTGATAATCTGTATTTGCAGCTGCTCCCCAGCACTAGTCACCGCCTCAGCTCCACCTCAGATCATCAGGCATTAGATTCTCACAAGGAGTGTGCAACCTAGATCCCGCACATGTGCAGTATACAGTAGGGTTCGTGCTCCTATGAGAATTTAATGCCACTGCTGATCTGAAGGGAGGTGGTAATGTGAGTAAAGGAGAGTGGCTGTAAATACAGATGAAGCTTCGCTCACTTGCCAGCTGCTCACCTCCTCCTGTGCGGCCTGGTTCCTAACAGGCCACAGACCACTACCGGTCTGTGGCCCAGGAGTTGGGAACCACGGGTCTAAAGGAACATACCCACAGATTACAGGGATTAGGACATGAAAAATCTTTGGGGAGCCATTATTCTGTCTACCATAACTGGCCTCCTTCATGTTTTTTGAACTTGTAAAACTCAAATTTAGGGCTTTGTGCTCGATCTCCTTGCTCCCAGATGTTAATATGGCTAGCTCCTTTCTGTTACTCGGATTTTAACTCAAAGGTCATCTCTTAAGGGATGCCATTTCAACCACTCTGTCAAAAACTTATACCACCCCTCCCCATCACTCACATTCCAATATGCCTATTTCATATATTTGCAACACTTAGCATTACCTAAGAAGTTCTACGGAAACTTGCCAGTCTTTTTCCTCCAATATCTAGTGCTTGTACACAATGGTCCTGACACATAATTGGCTCTCAATAAATATTTTATATTGAGTGAATGAAGGAAATAAACCTAGTCTGTTCAAGTTAGGATCATGTGGAAAGTGGATCTATACACTGACACTGGAATGTCACCAGGCTACGTTCTTCTTGCCAGGCAAAAACTCCTCACGAGCGAACAGAGAGGTAAGAGGAGAATCAGGAGAACACTGATATCCGTATCTCAAACATAAATAATGTTCCAAGAACAGATTAGCCAATGTGTCAGATGTTGCTGAAAGGTCAATCAAGAGCCATTTTGTCATTGCGTGAACATCACAGAGTGCACTTACACAAACCTAGATGTCACAGTCTACTACACATCTCGGATATATGGCACAGCCTATTGCTCCTAGGCTACAAACCCACCCAGCATGTTTGCACTGAATACTGTAGGCAACTGTAAAACATTGTTAAGTATTTATGTATGTAAACACAGAAAGGGTACAGCAAAAATACAGTGTTATAATATTACTGGACCACCATCATATATGTGGTCCGTCATTGATCAAAATGTCGTATGGCACATGCCTATGTATACAAAGAATTTTGTGCAAACTTCCGTAAAATATCAATTCATGTCACAACCTATAAGCTTTATTCCTTTTCTTCAGTACGGTTATTTCTATACTTAGCTTCTCTCTTATTTTTCCAGGACTCCACTCCGTATGCTAAGTCTTGGTGTTTCCACAAATCCCCTCTCAGCTTAGTCATATGCCAGCACCGCCTCCCTATTCCTTGACTGTGCCCTCTTCACTTCTCGAGCTCCAAGAAGCAAATGTCACACAGTAGTTTTGGCCTGACTAGGCTGCTTTCCACTTAAGACACCCACATGGCCAAAGCCCTCCCTGATATTATTAGAGGAAAGGCAACAATGATTTTTTTTCTAAAACTCATCATTTTGTTTCTTTTTCATGTTTCTCATCTCACAGATAGTTACTTCCTGGTCCCAGAGGCTCTTCTAAGCACTCCCTGTCCACTCATTCCTTCAACCCCAGGCATTGTACACAGACAGCTAAACTACTGCACTTATTGTACTATTAACCATAGTGTTATAAAGCAAGAATATTTGGTTTTTCTTGTTTTTCAGAAACTATTTTGCTATAAATAATCCAAGTATACATTAATTTGATGGGGCATTTTTGAATTTTTTTCCTCCTTGTGTTGTTCAGTATTTTATTAATAAACACATTGTTCTTAGGAGTAGTTATTCAATACAAACATTTGGTTGCTAAGCATTCTAGATATTTATATTTTTTATAAGGTTCATCCTTCTAAAATACAGGAACTGAAAACCAGAGCTACTAGATTATATACCACAAAGTAAAAGAATTTAGCTATTTTCAAAGATTATATATACTCTATTTTAGTGTTATAATTATAGATGTACTATGTTCAAACTGTAAAGTAATTTTTAACATTTCTGAAATGAAACTAATTTTTAAAATAGTGCTCTTGATTTTATAAGGCAATTTTCTTATCATTTGTTTTTCCAATATTTTCTTTCTTACTTATACAAAGCATAAGTACTCCAGCATTTCAAAAGTACTCAACTCTCACTTTGAACCTAAAATTGGTAATTTTAAGAAACAACTTCAATGTTGTTTCATGTGGATAGATAATAGAGAGATAGAGATAATAAAAAAGTTCAGAGAGTATTTCACTAACAGCATTTGAACAGAGTAAGCTTTAATATATGGAGAGGTAAGTTTCTTATTGAGGAAAGGAAATCCTTCATGTATTTAAAAATATTTACAGGTTCTTCAATAGATAATCTAGGCCAGCAAAGTAGCCAAGAAAAGCAGCAGTAGACTATGACCCACATAACTGAATCACTGTCAGAAGAGTCACAGAGAACATACTGGGGTCTTTCTACTTGTCATTTTTTGACACATCCACAAAGCACTGTTATCTTACAACTTGTTTAATGTTCACCATCTTACATGAGCATTTCTTTATAGTTGTCCATCTTCGTCACTGCTTTCTGAAGTTTTAACCCCAGTGCCTCTACTTGACATTGTAAATCTGAAATGATACAAGGTATTCATGTGATTAGTACATTTTAAGTATCCAGATATTTTCATACAGTAAACCATGTTCTTTCAAAGTTGACACTCAGCTCCTAAAGAATAATGCAGCTTTTTATTCCACTTTGCCTGTATGACCACACACTTGTTGTCAACTACCCAGCCCTCCCTATCCTAACACCCCACGGAATTAATGGGTTTCAACAGACCTGATTTGTTGGCCTCTTTCTTCCCCTACCATCATGCTGCTTTTCAAACAGCTAGTAGGCTAAATTTTACTAATGTTTTCAAAGGAAATTTATGTAGCCAACACACATAGAATTTCTGATCATGTGGCTAACTTCTGAAACACTTGATTGCCTGAGCTTGCTCTTGTGGTCCAGAACTGAGAAGCGTTGTTGAGTCCTCCTGGTAGAACTGAAACAGACAAATCATGTGCCAGGCACACAGTAAAGAATTTCTTAACTTTGGGCAGCATCTAAAAGGCATTTAATGACTTTCAAAGCCAAGAGAATGTAAGCAGGAAATTGGCTTCCACAGTCCTGAACTGGAGAATTTAAGCAGTTTTTGAGGAAGATTATTCAAGCAGCCGTACCTAACGTGTGTGGGGATGCAGAACTGAAACTAAAGGAGAAAGAACAAATGGCTTGAACTGTCTAAGTCCTGCCATTGGCCTGTGTGTGGAAACTGAGATCTGAGCCCTAGACCCAGTAATAGCTGGTACTCTTTCTGGGAACAAGTTAAAGTGGAAAATGAACACAAATAGTCTAATTGGTTTGTTTCTACAGAAAAAGTAATTCAAAACACTGGAATTATAAAATTTCTATGTTCCATCTGCTCGGGTGTTTTAATGACCATGACATTTTAATAGTAAACTTTGAAATCTTTATGCATCCATACAAATACATATATGTCTTCAACGTGCTATCTTTGTTTTATGAAGACCTAGTTCCTTAAATCAGAAAATAAATTCACTGTAAACAAAGGTTTTAATTGGAATTTACCAGACATTTGCATAAATTTTTATGTTATCTAGTACTTTCATGTATATTATTTTTAAATTAATGTTTAATTAACAAAAATTGTATATATTTATTGAGTACAACATGATGCTTTGAAATTTACATACATTGTGTAATGGCTAATTTGAGCTAATTAAAATGTGCATTCCCTCTTTTTTTTTTTTTTTTTGGTGAGGATGCTTAAAATTTACTTAGGGATTTTCAAGAATACAATACATTGCTATTAGCTATTGTTGCTATATTGTACAACAGATCTCTCGAACTCATTCCACCAAAGTGACATTTTGTGTGCTTTAATCAAAATCTTACATCAATTGTTTAATTTTATCCCTCACACTGCCATGTAGGTGCTTATAACCCCACTTTTCAGATGAGGAAAAAATGGTATCCTCTCTGATTCACCTGGTGTATTACAATTAGTAAATGAATTAGCCAAGAGTCAAACTGACTGAAGATTTTAAACTCTCTGAGGGGATCCACTTGAATGTGGCCCCTCAAAACAAGATTCAATACGGACTTGATAGATAATATTTGTGGGATACATCTTTTCCATTTATCAAGTGATATCATTATATTGAAGAAATGAGAACACGGAGAATTTATTTTTGAGTATAACTTTTTGAAAAATTGATTCTCTTATGAATGTTCTATGTGTTGCTTTGTTACTAAGCTCAAGTGGGCTTGCAGAGGAGTTATATTTACACAGGCACAGCCAAAAGATTTCAACACATACTCTCGAGAATAAGGAGGGAAGGAAGCTGATGCTTGTCCATGGTGGTCTATGACCAAGCACTGTGCAGAGTGCTTTCTCCTATATCATTTCATTTGTAGTCACAGCTACCACGAAAAACAGGTACACATTTTATTTTTACAGGTGAAGACTCTAAAGATCAGAGTAATTAAATTATCAAAGCTATTTAGAAGTGATCCTGTGATTTAAATTCAGGTCTGCCTGATCCCAAAGCCCTTCTCTCTCACACACTGACTCTTAAAATATAAAAGCTGCAGGGGAATACGATATTTGTCCATAAAAGTGTGGTTAGCAGGACTACAAATTTGTTACCATATTCCTAGAATCTTTAAAGAGGTGTATTTAAGACAAATGAAAAGTATTATTTTACATGAAATATGTAGTAAACTGGTATAATTTCAAACTTCAAAAGATTTTAATTTTTGAAAGTTTGAAAATTAATATAATTGATGAAAGATGTTAAGACAAATATGTCGTCACTGAGACTGAATTTATGCGACTGACATCACAGAGAACAATTATGCCTTACATAAAATGTCCCTTGGTGCTTTTGTCAGGATATAATCCTTAACTAGATGAAGCATGGATCTGAGCCTATATGGTAAATTTTATGTTATTACTTCTAAATGCAGCTATAGTTAAAAGGAAGAATTATTACCTTAAAAATAGACTCCAAAGAACTGGTACTTGATATGTGAATTTTATTCAATTAATTCTCAATTACCTGAGAATTAGTAGAATAACAGACAGTAAAAATGGCAGCTAATTCATAGCCCACTTTTATTGCATTGAAAATTATTCTTAAGCTTACATTTGAATACATATGTGCATCACAGTTCCAGAATTTACCACACTTAAAGTAAAATCAACTATACAATCATGACCGAATTCAAGAAGAAAGAAAACGCTATTCTACTTTCTAGTATCATTCTCTCACCCTATCCACCTAAATCTCCCCTTTCTCCCTCTTTCAACATAAACATAGGTAGCCTAGCTTTTAACTCACAGTCAGTAGAGAAGCTACTTCCTCCAAGATTATTTGCTATATGTTTTATAGCATCTCCGAGTAAAACTGGGAAAGTAAATAAATGTTTACTCTAAAAACCAGGGATCCCTGAAGGCTGTCTTATGAAGCAAACAGAAACAGAGAATACAGGTAATATCAACAAAAAATTTTTTACATAAACAGAGGAAATACCACATAGACTTGAGGAAAAAAGATTCATTATAAATAATTCATAACATAAAAAGACCACCAGCATATAATCAGGAGTGATTAATATATTTTAATGTCTTTTTTTAAAAAAAACTTAAGTCATATTTTCTCTGATCAAGAAGTGCTAAGAGTTATTTTTTAAAAGGATAGGATATATCTTTGCTGTCCTGAATGAAGTATAAGCATCCTACTCGTTTATTATAGGTTCTGGTAGACTAGGAGGGTCCTTTTGTATTCAGAAGCAGAGTGCCCAGTTCCTGTCCTTAATAGATAAAGGAACATAGTTAGGATAAGCAGCGAAGAGATTAAGCCACCTGCACAAAACAGCTCCTTCAGTTTTTGAGGCAAAGAGTTCTTAAATAAGTGTATTGTTCTGTGCAGTCCTTCTCTATAGTTAAATAAATTCAACTTCAATTTTCTGTTATTCAGCATGACATTGGATTATGAGGCAAAAGGCCCTAAATGCCTACAAAAAGAAAGAAAGCGTTGGCTTTAAACACCATGCAGATGTAAGGCGGAACCCATGGAAACAATCCAAAATTTACAACAGCAAATTCTACTATGTGACAGTGTTCTTTGCAGATATTAAATAAGAAGCAAATGATTTTAAATGAACAAGACAAAAAAGAGCTCTTAGCCTCTCTTCATACGAAGCCAGCTGCTTGCTGCATAGCATTACACAGGCATCAGATTTGGGGTAATTAGACATTTAAGAGAAACTTGTTATTCTGAAAGGTTTCTAGAAATTACAAATATAAAAAGGTATTCATAGTTAGCTATTTTATAGGATGATACAAAACTTTATAGTCACTTGGAGCAGATATTAAGTTAGTACAATGTTTTAGAAAATAATAAATAAAAGCTTTATAGTGGAAAGATATTTCAAGCATAAAACTTCCTGGATAAAGAAAACACCAAAAATTTTAAGAACTGGTTCAAAGTAGTACTACATGGAGAAAAATGATTCCAGGTTAAAGCAGCAGAATGGATGAACAAGCAGGCAGAAGAATTGGCACCCAGAGATCAGAGGAAATTTATACCTAATGAGAAATTGAAGGCTATATATTTTTTTTAAATGGTAGAGATCACTGATAACAAGGAAAAACAAAATCTCAACACTTTTAACAAACTGTCTAAGACAGGATTGTATAGAGGTATCAGACTGAGCTCTAAAGTTCGACACCTAATTTCAAATCCTGGGTCTGTCTCCTTTTAACTGTATGACTTTAGGCACTCCAGTTTTCTTATCTGTAAAATGGTAAGTGTTGCATAGGACGGTTCTGAGAGTCAAATTACTTAATCTACCTAGAGAAGAGCAGTGGCAGGTGCACTGGGAGCACTGCACCCATGCTGTCGTTGTGGGTGGCGTTAGGGCCACTCCTCCACTGCTGCTTCAAATCTCATCACTCCTGACCTTGAGGACTCTGTTCTTGAACTTGGGCCTGGTGTTACCAGTGATTATCTTGGTATGGAGAAGAGTAAAAACAGGAGTTTTAACTGTTTTTTTTTTTCTTTAACAATCTATAGAGCAACTATGGCAAAATGTTAAAGCTTGGTATATATGGATGATGGGTTCACATCCATTTGTTATATTATTCTCTGTATTTTTCTGTGTTCGAAAAAATTTATAGATACATTATTTAGAGAGGGACCTTCCTTGCACAGGTCAAGGATGATAGCATATTCTGTACTAAGGAGTCTAATCAACTCTGTTCTGTGTGTCCAAGGTACAAAAGAAAACCAAAAAGGGGAAGAAAACTTGTTGAGGGATGTGGGTGGAGGGAAGAGATGAATTTGAAACAGCAATCAAAGAAAAAGGAGTAGAGAAATTCAATTGTAGCTGGAGGGGGATGTTTGCTTTGTTTTGCCTTTAAAACATATGATACTTGGACATGTTCATTTGCATTTGGGAATGATCCATTCTAGACGGCATCCACACTTGGAAATTTAATGTATGCCTTCTGACCTGCATCTTATGTGTGAAAAAAATTTACTTTTTGCAGGTATTTAAAAAAATTGCACAAATCATGTTAAGCTACAAATTTCATTTTAACTCTTACCTTTTTTTCACTTAACAATGTGTTTTTGAGACCTATCCATGCAGCTATATGCAGATATGATTCATTCTTTTCTGACTGCTATATATTTCATCATGTGTACATACCACATTTTACTTACCCAGTCCTATAGCGATGGAACCTATGTTACCTGAAACTTTCTGTCACCACAAATAATCCTGAAACAAAAGTTTTTTATGCATCTTCTTGTATACTTTAGGGAGAGCTTATCTGAAGTATGTCTCCAGAGTAATATTAGTTATAAGTATGAGGTCACAGCATACATATAAATACTGCCAAATGGTTCTCAGAATGGAGGCACTAGCTTACACTCCCATCTCACTGAATGCAGCTTCCTGCTTTCCTAATACTCATTAGAAATAGCTATTTTTCTAATTTTTGCCAATTTAAAGAGTATAAAGTAGTGTCTTACTGTGGGTTTAATTTGCAGTTCTCTGCTTACTACTGAAGCTGGGCATTTCACTTTATATTTCTTAGCCATTCATGATTCTCTTTCCATGATTTGAATTTTCCCCAGTCTCTTTTCTATCAACTCCAATCTAGCTTTCTTCTTCACTTCTCCATAGAAACAGCTCTTTTCAAGGTCACAAATGACCTGCTATATGGTGACTCCAAAATTAATTCTCTGTTTTTATCGAATTCAAACTTTACGCAGCATTTGATGAGGTTGTTTTCTCCCCCGTGGCAATACTCTGACTATTGCTTCTCAGTGTCAATTGATGATTCTGATTCTTAGAGCTACTCTAAGTAGAGTAAGATCTACTCTAAGCACCAAGGCTCAGCCCTTAGCCATTCTCTCTCTCTCTCTCTTTTTTTTTTTCAGATAGAGTCTTGCTCTGTGGTTCTGGTTAGAGTGCAGTGGCTTCATCCTAGCTCACAGAAACTTCAAACTCCTGGGCTCAAGCAATTCTCCTGCCTCAGCCTCCTGAGTAGCTGGGACTACAGGCGCACACCACCTCACCCAGCTAATTTTTCCTATTAATATCTTAGCCTTTTTCTCTACCTGCATTATCTCCCAAGGTGATCTCATTTAGTTTCATGGCTTCGAAGAGCATCTGTACGTGGGTGTCTTCCATCACCATCATCATAGCTAATAAATATGGGTACTTACTATGTGCTAGGCACTATATCCTAAGTGCTTTCCACTCATTAAATCTTTACAATATAAACTTACTAGTATGTAAGTTCTATGAGAGCAGGAACCTTATCTGTTATATTCATAGTGCCTGAGACATGAGAGTTGCTTTAAAAATAATCATTGAAAGAATGAAACAAACTTTGCAGCCTTTAGAAATAAGAATGCCAGCAAATATGTTTAAAATTAAGTACCTGAGATTAAAATATAATACATGGAATGGAAATAGTTGTGCAGTTTTCATTGACATTATCTGGTATGTATCTTGGTGTTAAAATGCAATTTTCTTATAAACATGTTATTTTATATCAATAGACACTTATTGAGAACCTACCCTAGTTATAGCTAGGTTCCATGCTAGTTATATTCAGTATTATAAACATCAACAAGATATATTCCCTTGTTCTTAAATAAATTACAGTCAAGTGCCTCATTTGGTCTTGGTGAATGATAAATTAATGTTTTAAATAACAAATCAATAACTCCTTTAAACTAAAGTCTGTTTTATTTTTTTACCATTTTAAATTATTTAATTAGATGTTAGTTATGTGGTTAAAACTGTGAGATTTCTGATCAGATATAACTGATCTGAATGAACAAAATCAGTCTGCTACTTTAGATATAATTTAACATCTATATTGTTATATAAAAGTTTGATGAGATCTTCACCCTATCCAAAACTAACATCTCATTTAAAACTATTATAATAAGCCTTTGAAGAAGAAAACTTTGCACATGTAAAAATATACACCAATAACAGTTCTTTATTGAGTATCTGACTATGTCAATTTCAAATTAACATATTTTAACCTTCGCAAACACCTTACAAAGCTCAGATGTTGATATAGCCACTTAGAGAATTCTTTCATCTTAGTGTTTATATTTCAGAGGTTTGATTCACATCTATTTTGACAGAAGTACATTTAACACTTTTTGCATTATGCCAGAAGGGACTGAAATAACATTTGGAGATTTTTATATATCAGATGCTAGAACAGGTGTGGATATACAGTTTAAAAGATGCAATTCAGTACAGATGTAGTTACATTAAAACATTTATTGGATAAAAAAGAAAAAACAGGGTTAATAACAAAGTAAATGAATAAATGGAAGATAGAGAAGTTTAGATCTAAAAATATTTATGACATTTTCCAATAGGGTTACATAACTATATAAACATCAACTTCCTTTAATGAATCAGTGTGTTTCATGATCAGAATGCTTACAGAGATTCTTGAATGCAGGACTAATTCACCCAAAAGTGTGAAGAGATAAAGCGTATCCACACAGAGTACTGATTCTTCTTTCCGTACCTTCTCTCCATGCTGGGATGGCAGAAAAATAGGCACAGGACAAGAAATCCTTCAAAGGAGTATTTTCATGCTACAAAACTACTTTGAACTAATTGTATTCTACAAAAAACCTACCACACAATTACATAATATAAAAGTAAACAGCAAAAAAGGAAGCAAAATTTTTCTTATAATTTTAAGACCAAAGAGGTCCTAAAGCAATATACACAGATATGTAAAAACATTTAGCTATGAGAATGTTTATCATAATACCATTTTCACAGAAAAAATAGTGAAAATAACTGTCCAACAATAGGGTAAGATTAAGTAAATTATGATTCATCCAAACAACAGAATATTATGAATATTTATTGACATGTAAAGATTTCATAATAGCAGAAATGGGAGGGTAGAGATTATAAAAACTTTTTAATCTTATTTTTATAAAAAAACATATACTTAAGGCCAGGTGTGGTGATGTACACCTGTAATTCCAGCACTTTGTGGGGCTGAGGTGGGAGGACTGCTAGAAGTCAGGAGTTTGAGACCAGCCTGGGCAACATAGAGAGACCCTTTCTCTACAAAAAAAGTTTAAAAATTATCCTGGTGTGGTGGTGTACACCTGTAGTCCTAGCTACTTAGGAGGCTGAGGCAGGAAGATTGCTTGAGCCTATGAGTTTTAGGTTGCAGTGAGCTGTGAATGTATCACTGCACTCCAGCCTGGGCTGCAGGGTAAGACCATGTCTCTTAAAAAAAAAAAAAAAAAGGAAAAGAAAAAGAAAATTTAAGTCTAGAAGGATACACATTAAATGTTTATAACACTATCTGAATGTTGGAATTTCCTAATTAATAGTGAAGATGGCTTATTTTGGTAAAAGGAAACAAAAAAATCATATTAAAGTATCCCAATACTAAACCATGTAACATACCCATCTCATAACCCATCGATGGTTTTTGTAACCCATTATCAGGTATCTACTTTCCTTTCAACCTCTTCTGCCTTTCCGATATAGAAACTTACATTTCCTACTAGCCACAATGGAAGGGGCCTGGTACAGTGGCTCACTCTTACGTAAACATTAATGATAACAATATATATGCTTTGACGCTTACAGGCAGTGGAGATCACAGGTTAAGAGCTCAAGTTTTGGCAGCACATTTCTGGAATCAGGTTCCGTTTCTGCTGATTAGTATCTATCTGCATGGTCTTGGGCAAATGACTCAATTCCTCTAGGCCTCAGTAACCTCACTTGTAAATGGAGATAATAAAAGAGCTTAACCCAGGAAGGTGACAGTAAGGAGGTACCTGTGGCTTCACTGTGCCTGGCATATGTTAAGTGCTTCATGAATGTTAGCTCTACTTAAAGTAGAAAATCTACCTGAACTCATAAGAATAATTTTTTAAAAATGATGTAAGGACAGTATTAGTGACTAACTAATCGGAGAGAGATGTTGGCAAGAGATCAAAGACGCTGGACGAGGGGGTGGGAGGATGGGGAGAGGAGGTCATTTATTTTCCATTAAGACAGTTGTCACTATTACTCATGCTATTGGTCCACAAATGTGGATGATCTGTAAATGTCTATGTTCTGTGCCTGGGGAAGTCCATGTATGAAAGAGTGTCCGTGTGTGTAGGCAGGAACGTGCCCATGTAGGTGTTACAGAAGAAGCAGATTAAAGCTCCTCCCTCCCACCCCAGCTGCTTAGCCGGAGTTGCCCTGAGGATATATCATGCTTAGTGCAGAAGCCTCATATTGCAGAGAAGACAGAACATCAACCACCTTTGTTCCTGATAAAGCCTAGTGTTAATCATATGATAGATGCCTAACTAATATTGCTGAATGACCAAATAAATTGGCGATTGGTGTCTGAATGAGCAGCAGAAGAAAATAACTTACACTGGGGTAGAGTTGGGGGATGCATTCACATTGTGCCACAAGCGTAGAATGGGAGAAAGAATGCAAGGCAAGATCTGTCTGACAGAGGTGGATTTAGGAAATGAGGCAAAGGATAGAGCCCACAGGATTAAAAAAAAACCGAGGTCTAAAATTTACCCCCAAGGCCTTAAAGGGTATGGTGCTGTCAAAGAAAAGGCGAAGAAAGTGGTAAGACTAAAATCTAGCCTTAGAAGAGGAACACAACATTGGAGGTGAAGAACGAGGAGAAAAGGCTGCAACGGTGCAGGTGAAAAGTGACCAGAGAATAAACCAAAATTACAGCTGTCACAAAGGAGAGAAAGGAGTCTCATAAAAGAGACATCCATCCTGAGAAGTGATGCCTATGATCATTATAGAAAAATTCCTCTAAGATTCATATATTCATGAAACGGAGACAATAAATAAAATATTGGTACTCTTTAGATAAAAGTTCAATGTTGGGGGCAAATGAAAAGGCAAGGAAACAAGGCTAATCTTATAAGATTCCAGTGATCAAAGACCAAATGGCTTCCGCAGGAGACCCATTTATTAAACTCCGTTACTTCAATGCTGACCTCGCTCTAAAAAAGAATTCTCATGATTCTAGTTAGTGCTATCTGGCTTGCAACTTGTTTAGAGACCCAGAGAAACCGTACTTTTGTGCTGTTCCGCTTTTGGACATAGAAGCAGCCTGCGGTGTCCCAATATCAAGCTGGTCTCTTTTAAGGGCTGTTGGATTTAGTATAACTAAGGATCACTGTGATTCTCCTGCTTTTTTGTTTGTAAAATCAGCACTTTCCCCCTTTGGTTAGAAGCTAAGGTTACATTATTCTCACTGGAGCTCAGTTCAAAAGGAATCACAAAGGCTGGTCAAGTCACCACAGTCAGATCCCTCTGAAAATCATGCCTTGCAGGTAAGGTCACAGTGGAACTCTGTTCATAGACTTCTCCGTCTGCTATACGATAGATGGTTCCTGAATTAGTCATAGGCACTCCCTTCTTCAGCACCCTGTTCTGAGAGCAGGCAGGCTGCTGTTACAGCTAACCAAGGTTGACTGGAAGATAAATGAGTGGATGCAAATAGACCTTTGGGCAAAGAGAAATTAAAATTATAGTTTTCCTTTGTAATTAAAGTAGTATTTAAGGAAATTCTAATACTTTAATCCTAAATATAATCATTTGGTTTGCTATCACCAGGAAAACCACTTTAAAAGGCAGCTTAATACTCTATATTTATATAGTTCTTTAGGTGCTCATACTGTCTTGTTTATTCTTCTAATGCTTTAAGGTAGATAAGAAAAGCTACCATATTCCCATTTTATAGATGAAGTAACTGAATCAAAGAAATTAATAACTTGTCCAAAGGCTTACACAGGACCACAAAGCAGAAGTGTTTGAATCTTAAATAAGTATTTTTTTCAACTGAACCACATCACTCATTTTAACTTTCACTTTACTAAAGAAGCTACTAATTACGGAATGCAGTACTTATACATGCTACAACATGGGTAAAACTCACAAACATTACGGTAAATGAAAGAAGCCACGCACCAAAGACCACATAGTATATGGTGCTATCTGTGGGAAATGTCCAGAATAGGCAAATCCACAGAAACAGAAAGTAGATTAAGGATTAGTAGGGGAGGGGAAGGAGTGTAAAGGGAGTGACTATTAACGGCCACAAGGTTTCTTTTTGTGGCAATAGAAATGCTCTAAAATTAGATCATGCTGTTGGTCACACGATTTTGTAAATATCCCAAAAAAACAATGAATTGTACACTTAAAGTGGGTGAATTTTATGATTTATAAATTATATCTTAATAAGCCTGTTTTTAAAAATTCTATTAGTATATTAAAATATTATATGCAAACTAATTTCATCAAATTATTCATGCTATTTATTATGCCAAACAGCTTACTGAAAGAAAAATGTCAAAAGTTTCTTCAGTTGGAATAAATCTGAAAGTTGGTCAAATAAATTCAAGGAAGGATATTAATGCTGAAGCGATTTATCTGAACTTTATCTTCCAATATTTGTGATTGCTGACAAAAAGTAAAGGATACTTTATTCTAGCAGCTGGGAACAAAATCATTTAAGTGAACTGATTTGTGGGTCAAAATGACCTCTGAGAGGAGTATTATCAGTTGAGACAAATTGTGCATTTTGGAAGTTATATTAGTGTGAGCTAAACATAAAATTATAAAATTTATGTAAATAAATCTTTAAAAAGAGAACCAAGAATTTAGTCTTCAAAATTTTATTTTGTATGTTGACTTTCCTATGAAAAAATTAAAGTTTTGCATGAAGAGCTAGGTTGCTACTGACAGCCCATTATTTACTCTTAAACTACTATTAATTATATGCACCAGAATTAACACATGTATTTAAATTTGTGAACATCTATATTTTAAAAGATAAATAAAGGGAAAATGTGGGAAAAACAAAGTTAAAAGTTTTTATGTAGAAAAGTAATGATCATAAAAACCATATACTTGAATCAAAGTTGAAATTGTACACTGGTGTTTTAAAAGAAAAAAGTAATACAATGTAAAAATATGAGTATTTATTTAACTTTGGAAACAAAAAAATGCCATCAGAATTAGAATCATAGCATATTAGAGCCCAAAGGAGCTTCTGAGGTCTTAGTCCTACCCATTCATTGCCTAGGTGTGGACACAAATTCATTGAGGATAAATGGCATGTCAGAGTCACCTGGCTAATGTGTTGGAGGGCCATGATCTTCTGATTCTTGGCCTACCATGCTTTCAATTAATACCACACTGGTGGGGAATACGGGGTCGGGGGCTAGAAGACACAACAGAGAGAGAGTTGCATAGTTTAAAATGGAGAATGATGAAGTTTATTCTAAAAGTGAATTTTAAAGTAAAAATTATGGATATATAAAATATTAGAACAACTTTTAATATGTATTTATAAGGAAATACAATAACAGTATAATATTCTACACAGGTTTAAAAATCCAGAGTGTAAAAAAAAATTCCATGTTAGTCAAAGTGCAAGATGTTAAGTCATTTAGTGAGAGAGAGAACCTAAGAGAGTAAGGAACAACTAAAAGCATGGTTAATAACAGGCCACGGTATAGAAATTCAAATGAGAGACTGAAGATGCTGTAAGATACAGGGGAAATAGAGAGTATAGAGTTTGAATTCTCAGAAGGAAAATGCAAGCGGAGGACAGAGGATGGGACAGAAAATTATGCCAGAAAAATAGAAGGGAAGATGTTCAATTAGAACTAGAAAGGAAGCCTTATTGTAACAATTAACACTTTTTTTAATAGCAAAGTAAAAATTCGTTTTATTGAAAAAAGAATCCAGCACAGTCAACTGAAATAAGACGATAATTTAAATGAGCATATGCTTCATCTCCCCTAAAATATTTAAAAGTAGTAGAAAAGTTCAGAACAAATTTTTTACAAGCTGCCATACTTTCTAAAGCATTTCTGTAATCATTAAAAGCTATTTCTAGGCATTTCAGGACTTTATAAGTTGCACAAAATAGGTAATTAACACTTAAAGCTGGTTCTACAACTGTGGAGAGACTGGTAAAATGGCTTGTTGGAAGAAGTATAAACAATGTAAATGCTTAGAATTGGATTTAAGATTATTAATTAAAACAAGAC
>RJWJ010005736.1:0-66476 GCA_004363605.1 Indri indri
CTACTAAGTTTTGTTTCTGTCATTTTAAGAAAATATTTATGAAAAATCACTTTTAAAATGGTTTAAATATATGAACAAGAATGATAAGATTTGGTCAAAATCAAGTAGTGGGTAAAGGTTGCCTTACTCACCCCAGCCTGCCCCAAGACTCTTCCTGTTGAATTTATCAACACAGCACACAAACTTTACCACTTTCTAGGTTTCTCTCTTTTTGTCTACTTCAAAGATCAAATAACTTTTAATATTTCTTTTAAATATAATGTATGATAATAATTTTTCCATTAATGTGATTTTTAGTCAAGACATTAATTTTTGAAGAAATAATTCCATTTTGGGCCTCATAGTTAATGTTGCAACAAATAGTTTTGATAAAAGGTGTATAAACATTAGTAATCAACTGAAAGAAGTATTTTGTGGTCCTCTTGAGTTCTGTGAAATAATCTTATGATGCTGATTTGGATAATATGCATGTTAAGAGAATATTTTCAGGCCCAGTGTAATTATGACTTGAAATTGGAAGATTATATACAAAAGCATAGCACCAATACAAATAGAGTTCCTAGACTGTTTCTATGAGTGTGCTCTGTGCTCTCCTGGGACATATTTATTCCTGTAGGTATTCCTTGGACAGGGATTTTTCAGAGCTACTATATTTATCATATATCTTTCTCAAAAGAAAAATAACAAAGAGAAAGCCATCCATGTAGGAAAAACACTAAGGGATATGCAAATATAGTAAAGAATGCAGGCATATTTCTTTCTATTCTCCCAGGAGTTTATTGTCCTTTGAATACAACTACCATTTCAAATTCTCGCCAGCCAATGTAGACGTAACATGTAGCTCAATTTCACTATCAGTATTTGTCCAATAAAATATTAATAGATTGAAAGTTCTGATGGAAAAGAAAGCAACACTTTATAAAACACTGGTTTATAATTATGGTCACTATTATTGATCATTTATGGGAAGATATTTTGACTATTGAGTTATACATTATATTCTTATATAACCTATTTTTTCAGAGTACAACTAAATGCATGTGTTGAAACATGGACCTAATTACATTGTGAAGCTTCATTTTACCAATCTTTTATTTATGCTCTATACTTGTTAGATACATTTCAGGGGGAGCAACAAATATTATTTGTTAATTATTGAGTTGCCACAGTTTTTCATTTTCAGGAATTTAAGATGAGTAGATATTCTAAAGAAAAAATAATTAAGAAAATTATTTCAAAGAAGTCATATGACTTGACTGATTAAAACTGGGAATAAAAAGCTAAGCTAAAATTTTGGTCTTTGTTTAGTTACGCCCTGATCACAGACATGTCACACATTTGCCTCTATGTAAAACATTGCAAAATAAATAAAAAGGTAGCTACATATTTTTACCAAGTTAGACATAAAAACTTTTCTGCAAATCCCTACCCACTTAAGAGAATTTGCTAATATTATACAAATGTTTTGTAAAGATTCCACATTTGGCCCAGGATAGGCACAGGAGTGATAGAGATTATCTGCCATTGTTAAAGCATTTAGTGTTCAATTATTGTGAAGTATGTATACTGAATCCCATTGAATGACTACAGGACTCTATTAGATTTCTAAAATATTACCCATTCAAATGCTATTTCCAGACTGTAGTAATGAGCAAGCAGAGCACATAATCGCCTGCTGAAAGGATGTGGAGTTATATGTTCTACTGTAGTCGTAATATATTTATGACTTAAATAATTTTATCACCTAAGGCTTTCCCCCCGTTTTAGGGTTTTATGTAATAAGTTGCCAGTATTCTATGTAAGTAAATTTATATCTTAAGCCATTATAAGCCAATAAGATATAATACTAGCCAATAAATACTAAGATTTTTGAAATATTAAGGTTATTAAGTATGAAATGTCCAATTTCCTTAAGTACTAAATTTGACAGTTGATATCTCTGACATTTCACTTTGACACTTCTTGTTGTATTTTTATTGAGAAAGTACATCCTCATTGTTTCAAATGCATGGTTTAGCTTGTGATTATCTTTCAAAATTTTTTTAGAGCAATTTTTGTGGAACCGTGGATAAGTAAAAAATTTGAGTTATTTTCAAAAATGAGTTCCATTGTGGAACAAACGCAGACAGCTGGAAATATCAACCAAGCATTTAGGAAGGATATGGCTAATGAACGCACAGTGCTCTGATGGTTTGAAAGTTTCCTTCAGCTGATTTCAATCTTGATAATGAGTCACATTGGTGACTTGAGACCAAGGTGGATAATGATGAGCTGAAACCTATAGTGGAAGTGAATCCAGCTCAACCAACACATGAATTAGCAGCAGGGTTTGACATTACTGTTCCAACGATATTGGACCTTTTGAAACAAATCAGCAAGGTAAAGAAGCTGGATAGATGGGTACTGCATGAATTGAACGAGCATCAGAAGAGAAAGTGTCTTGAAGCTTGCCTTTCTTTGCTGTCTCGACATAAGAGTGAACCATTTCTTCACCATATTGTTAAGTGTGATGACAAATGGATTCTTTTTGACAACCACAAGCATTTAGTACAATGGTTGGATAAAGACAAAGAGCCAAAACACAATCTAAAACTGAATATTCATCAAAAAACTACTGGTGTCTGTTTGGTGGTCCAGTGCTGGTATTATCCACTACAACCTCATGAAACCTGGTCAATTGATCATGGGGGATATCTACTGCAACCAGTTGGATGAAATGATGAGGATACTTGTGATTAAGCAGCCAAGATTGGTCAATAGAGACAGGCCAATCCTCCTGCAAGCCAACACTCGACCACATGTTGCACAGACAACACTGCTCAAACTAAAGCAGCTGAACTTGGAAACTCTCTGCCATCCGTCATATTCTCCAGACCTTGCTCCAACCGACTACCACTTCTTCCAGGCTTTTGACCACTTCTTGCAAGGAAAAATATTCAATTCTCAGCAAGCTGTGGAAAACGCCTTTCACGATTTCATGGCCACTATCTCTCTAGGCTTCTTTGCTGCTGGCATGAACAACCTACTGTTAAGATAGAAAAACAGTGTTGATAGTTTAGCTCATACTTCGATTAATGGTACTGCTTCTTGTTTGAGATATAATCAAACTAAACTTTTGATTCAAAATCAGACATTTCATATTTAGTGACCTATTAATTTGTCAGAATTGGGGGAAGGTTAAAAAGGACAAGGGTATTATCCTGGAAAACATTCTCTTGATGCCAGAAAAATAGTGTTTGCTATCTGAGGACTGGGAAGACATACAAAGAAAATGCATATCTAGTTCACAGTTTTTCCAAAGTTAGAACCTATTTTTGAGTATCTCATTCTTGAGTATTGTGAGTCATTCCATAGGTTCTCTTCAGTTAACTAAAATTACACATAATTATATTCTAATTTAAACATTCATTCATAGTTAAAATTAAGAATTCTATGTATACTCTATGAATAAGAAGAAATTGAAGAGTAAAGTTAGAAATAACTTTATGACCTATATTTTATTCACCCAATCAACAATTATTTCTTAAGCCCCCATTGTGTTCTGGGCAAGTGTTTGGCTTTAGGGACTGAGAGAGCTTAGAGTTTGTTGCAGAGCTCAGATCTTGACTTGCGGCCTATGGTGAGTTCTCAGATCCTCTTGGTTTCATAATTATCCTGCCGTTTTTATCTCCAATTTTTCTAAGACTCTAACAGACATGTGTTATGGCCTAAGTGTTTGTGGTAATTAGGTCATGAGGGTAAAGCCCTCATGATTGGAATTAGTGATGCTACAAGAAGAGAGAGGAGAGTTCCCTCTCTCTCTTTCTGCGCCTCCCACCCCTGACATATGAGGACACAGTGAGAAGACAACCAACTGCAAGCCAGAAGGGCAGCCCACATCAGACACTGGATCTGCTACCGCCTTTAGCCTGGTCTTCCCGGCCTCCAGAGACACAAGAAATAAATGTCTCTTGTGTAAGCCACCCAGTTTATGGTAATTTGTTACAAGCCTGAACTGACAAGGTATTCAGACTGAAAGGACATTCTTCAGGAGAGAGAATATGTGATAGAAGAATTTGATCTCTGGCTTCAGGCAGAAATGATATCTTGAAAGCCTCTTCTCCTAAAACATGAAGAACTAGTTGTCATGAATCAGAAACCTCTATAACTGGCTATTATACAGTACATCAACCAGTCTGTGTGTTGCTGACTCTAGTCTCCCTGTGTGAATCCGCACATCTTTTGTTTCTGAAAGACTCATAGACTGTCTTGTGTGGGTAAGAAATCTTGTCCACAGACCATGAGATATTTAATACTTTCTACTTCTCCTTCATGTCACAGCCACTCACCCCCAGAGGGTGAATACTGACAACTCTATTTCTAGAAGCCTCAAACTGCCCACCACAGCTGTCAGTACAGCGGATCCCTATCCCACTGATTACCACCATTATCACTGTTGAATATCACTGTCTCTTGTTTGCGTTTCTTTAGGTTCAAAACCTTATTGTATTCTATCCAGAACTGACAAAAAAGTCTCTCATTTCCCGTTGGTATTTTAGTAAACAGCTCCTAAAGCATATATGTTTGTCTTGGAAAGTTTACAGGGATTTTAGTCAAAATCTATTCCATTATACTTATTTCAACCTGTTTCCACAGGACTTTGCCAGGTATCTGTGAGAGGGCTGGCTCCGAGACAAATTTGAAAAGCAAAAATTCTATTTCTCTATGTATAGAATCATTTTGCTCCCAAAAATGTTATTTGGTCTGTTACACAGTGTGTTTTTTAAAATGTAAATTACCTTATACATGATTGGGTAAAGGGTAAATGATGTCTGAATAATGTGAGAGTCATCGTGTTGATTCACATCTGATTTTTTCCAGAATATTCTTTTGAGGCAATCAAGGGAAAGCCTTTTCCCATTAAAGATCAAACATTAGAAATAAATGAAGACTTTAACAGGAAACCTGAGGAACCTGAAAATCTCACATAAATGCCCTTCTAAAGTCCAAGTAGTAACTAGCTTAGTACCTTCAAGAAATTCTACTATGTTAACTTATCAAGGGGAAATTACAACCGTAGATAAAGAAACTGCAAAGACACATTCTCTCTCTCTCTCTCTCTCTCTCTCTCTCTCTCTCTCTCTCTCTCTCTCTTTCTCCTGTCTCTCTGTCTCTCATACACACACTGAGAAATTAGACAAGAAATAAGGCAGATTGTGATCTAATGTGAAACCCTCACTGACATGGAATCTCAATTCTAGACCTAGGCAGACTTGTGTGCTTAGTCTGGGTTTGCCTTCCCGTGTGCTCAAGTGTGCATGGCTGTGGGGTGTGTTTAGAGATGAGAATGGGCAATATTAGCATGTTTAAAAGCAGAGCAGCACTCTGGTTCTTTATGGTTAGGTTTGTGAGAAGAGACAGAACTAAGACAAGCATGCCCAATTTATTCTTCCCACACTCACCAGAAATGCAATGTAGGCCATATCGATGGAGTCGTGTTTTGTAAAACTTGCAGAAATAATGATTGTAACTACTATAAGACAAGACGCATGTCTCTTTCCACACTGACTTCCCTCCATCACACTCACCCTTGTGCTGGCTAATGTTGGCATAGGTATAGATTTGTTTTTGGGTCCATCGAATGGGAGATTGAGTTGAGAATACATTTACTTTTGATTTATTGGAATTTAAGCATATGGTACATTTTCATTCATAGTAAGGTTAGTGCTAGGCATTCAGAAAGAGAAATGTAACTGTGTTGATTGCCCTGGCATCCTGGTGTAAGGTGAAGGTTAGAGATCATATCACATCCCATGACATTCAATGCCAGACCTATGAATGTAGTTGGAGGAAAAACAAAGTTTAAAATATAGAGTCAGAAGCTGGTTTGCAGAAAGTTATTTTAAATTTTACCCCTCTATTATGAAGGAAATATGTCAGAGATTTTCTCCTATTTGACAATGATCTTAAAAATTTGTATGACATTATACTTCAAGTTGTAAATTTGAAACACATATTCCTAAGCTATCAAAATAAAATGAATTTTATTTGTCTTCTAAATAAATATGCTAGAAAGATGACAAAATTATCTTTCTATCGTTTGTATGAAAATGATACCACACTCTTTTTTGGTTATGAAACGAGAAAAATCAAAAGAGTATGAAGCCACAAAAATGGAGTGGAGATATCAAACAATTATTTAACAAAAATATTCCAAAATTTCTTTCATTTTTTAATGTTTATCTGAAGCCTTTTAAAATTTGAAATTTGTTGTAATATCTTTTCTCAAAGTAAATATTCACTTCTGTACATACTTTTGTATTTATACACAGGATTGGAAAGGAAGCATCCTCCTGTTGAAATCCTTTAGCTTTAGTTTTCCTAACCCACTAATTTCATGCATTAAGCCAGGAGAAAACAGGGATATGAATACCGCCGAAAAAGGAAATCAGGATAATCCTACCCCTACCACAATGAGCCTTTAGGTGTCTCTGTGGCACCTCTGGTAGGCAAGTCATTTACTGGTGGGCTCTGATAGAATCCATAACAACACATGAATCAAGTCCCCATTTAAGACATTCCATCCTGTGGCTGGAAATATAGTCTATATGATATTTTCCACCTAAATTATGCACAGCTTCATTCTATGCCGTGGAACTACTCCACACAAATGCCCATGCTCCTCGGCCTTGCTAATTCCTTCTCATTGTGTTTGTAAGCTCTAATTTTTACTTCTTATTTTTCAACTTTTCTGGTCCATTCTCCAAATATTGGTACCTGACAATGACACACTTTCCTCCACCTGAGTTCTCACCAAATTAAGAAATAAAATGCAATGAGGTCTATGAAACCCACGTAAGTAAACATGATAATGACGGCGATGAGAACAATAATATATTTATATGGATAATTTTATATTTGTCAGGAACAGTTTCAAGCTCGTTCTATGCATTAATTAATTTAATTATCACACACACTGATATTAGGTACTATTATTATTTAGGTCATATGGATGAGAAAGCTGATAAAGATATGTTTGAGGACCTTATTCAAAGTCACACAAGAAAAGATTAGAGCTGGGGTTGAAAGCAAGCCATCAAACACCAGAGTATGAGTTCTTCAACAAGTGGTCTTTATAATTGGACAAACTTATGGCATGGGGGAGGTTTTGTTGCAGCTGTTGTTTAGATGAAAGGAGAGAACTAATGGTTAGGAGAGTCCTGGGCTACTTGGGACAATATTTCAGAGCAGAGCTTTGTATCATACAGGTAGTGTATCATGTAGGTAGCTGACTATTCTGTACCCTCAACATGTATGGTACTATATATTAAATACAATGAACAAGCAAATGAAATAGCTTTTAGGTTTGGGGAGATTAGAAATTTTATGCCTGTTTATAATGCAGGAATTTGTTTCTGTAGAAACTTAATTTTTTTTTTTTATGTTTCTACATTTCTGTGGTATGGTCACAAGTTTTCAGATGTCTGTGCTAATTTCTTCTTAAGTAGAACATCTACACCCTCCAGCAGATATTGATGTACAGCTTTAGGTAGTAAAAGCATCAACACGATACTGTTCCCAAATGCTAAGCTCATTTGTGAAACATTTTCTCTGTCTTAGTACAGTGGTAATATCTTCTTTTGTTTTAAATTGCTTTTTCATCATTTATTCCTTCATCTGGTCTATGCATAAAAAATAATAAAAACTGAAATGCTTAATAGTATTTTTTTCAACCAGTGAACGTAATATATATAATAAAGCTTACTTTCTTGATTTCCAAGTGTGCTCAAAAGGTTACAAAAATAACAAAGATAATCTAAACTTAAATTTAGTACACTGATTACATATTTACATTGATAATGCCTTGTTGAATGCATGTTATGAGAAGCACTGCTCTAAGCGCAATGAAAACCAACGAAACACAACAGATAAAATGTGAAAGCACAGAAGAAAAAGAATGTCATGTTATTCCTATGTTATAAAATAATTAGTTCTCTCTCCTATTGCAGAGTTACTTTTAGCCAATTATTCTTTTTTATTATTTTAATAACTGACATCACTAACCACATTTATTTCATCTGTGTATTTATTTGGTTATTTCTTTGTCTCTCCACATGATATAAGCAGCATGGTGTCAAAGTCCTTGAGTGTTTTTCTTTATAGCTATATCCTTAAAAATTGGAACAGTTCTGTGATGATCAATACATATTCATGAGTGTAACGAACATGGGAAAAAAGAGACCCAGTAAAGAGAAAAAAAATCAGGAGATAAAATCAGGCCATGAGAAGAGTGAAAAGGTCTTGAAAGGAGAGAGAATTTGGCATACAATTTCTGTGTGTTAATACACATGAAGACTTACATTGATGAAGATAGATATTACCTATATCTATATAGACAATCACAAAGTTTTATGTAAGTTGAGGATTATTCTTCATTTCTGTGTTCAGGGGCTGGTCCTATTGAAATTACCAGCCTCTCAAAAAATGATCTAGGCTAAGCAAACTTTGAAACAAGTTCAAATTTATTAGTTGAGTTCTTATTATTACCCAACTTGTTTCATATCTGAATGTGCTTAAGTGAAATGTAATCCGATAAAATTTAAGAATTGAGCTATTGGGCTAAGCACTTCAGCTTCAGAAATACTTACTCCAGTGCAGTCTTCTAGAATGTAATATCATAGTGTGACTTTGAGTCCAGGAGATATATTCACATACTTTCTGTTCTGACATACCCTGGCCATTTCCTGACCGTACAACCTCTATAAAAACGGACAAAAATTAATGTTCTCATGACCTGAATTTGAACCCTTGGAATACTTCATATATCCCAAAGGGTATATTTTAATAGCAGCAAGAGCTATACTGAGTCAGAAATATCAAAATGAGCTTTTAAGTTTCCAAGTTAACTACTGTGGTTAATATTGTAAAACTTGTAAAGTTCAAAGTTTTTGCATATCCTTTTACTGACCAGATTTACATCCACCCAAGTCTTAACCCACCTTAGCAATTGATGAAGATTTTTTGGTTGACTTCAATGTCAAGTATATCTACTGGACTGGGACCTGTATATTGGATAACTCAGGTATGCCAAACGAGGTCTGCTGCCCAGCAATTGCTAATCCTTGGAAAACTGAACTACTCAGTCTAAGAACAGGAGAATAGGGGAAGTCCATTTTTAAGCCACAAGAGCTCAATTTCAGAAAAATATCTACTTAATTTATGAATCTTGGGATTTTTTAGCCATTTGGACAACTGATAAAGGGTAGATGTAATGAACTGCTATCTTTCATTTGTTTAGTGTGAAAACACCATGCATCTACAGAAGTCAAGTTGTATTCAACGGTGTGTGTACAAAGCCAATAATTGAAGAAATTTCTTTGATATGTCCCATTCAGACAGTTCCTACAGAGTAAATCCTCATGTAGAAATGGTTAAGTACATTGAAGTGTAAAAGCAATAAGGGCAGAAATGCCAAGGAATCTGAGGATACACATCACCCATTCAGCTGAGCAGCTTGCTTCCAAAGGTAAGGGAGACCTGTAATAATCGGCCTTGCATTCACCAAAACTAGTCATGTCCATTCATTACTTTCAGCCCTGGTGCTTTTTTATTGTCACGGGCTGACAAGGATATGGAGGATGATTGTACCACATAGAAAGAGCCAGAGACTCCTCTTCAATGAAATGAAAAATAATCTAGGATCATGGCTGATAAGAACCAGATTTCCACATAGCAATTATGGCTATTAGGTTGGAGATCAATAAGGTTATTTGATTTTCTTTCTTTATTACTTTTCTATTTTTAATTTTCTGTCTACATAGTCCATTTTTGTTGTAACCCAGAAGATAAATTTTAGAACCCATCTATATGCATCTTACCTGCAATACTCGCCTGTTACTTATGCCTCATGTAAAAGAGTCATACATCTGACATACCAAATTACTTTTGCTGAATGTTTAGGATTATGATACAAAAGTATTTTCATCTATGCCAAATTGTCATTGTTTGTATGTGATATAGCATAGGCTATTGCTCGTAATGTTAAAATATATTAGAACAAATTTGTCTAGGAATAATTGTAAGAAATGGAAGCAGGTTCTGAAAATATAGCTATACTTTCATCACCCTTTGCCTTAAGACTTATAGGAAAAGTTGAAATAAATGATGGATTTCAATCAAATGCACATTTTGACATGGGAGGTCTTAGGTTGTTTATCTCCGTATTTCATTGTGTCTGATGTATATATAGCATGTGTTGAAGGAATGATCGTTGTTAAATTGTGAATGGATTTTAAAATAATGTTTTTAAATGGGATGACTTTTTTGTTTTTCTGACAGCTTTGCCCAGTGATAAACCTATAACCTTCGATTCATTCTCCTGTCTGTGGCTAGAATGAGTTGGAAAAAAAATGTGCTTCTGATTATGTCAGTCCTCTGATTTATTTCCTACAGCAGTTCAGCAATGCCTTTAGGGCAAGTCCCATCTCCGTGACAAACTTACAAAGTCCTTTCTGCCTCTATTCTTCTTACTTCTCAGGCTACTGTTCTCCGTACTGTAAGTATGGAACCTTATGCCTCAGATATCAGCAATACTTTTTTTCAAAATAATTGTATATGTTATAAATTTATTTAAACTAAAGCCTAAATTAGGGCAGTTATCAATGATTTAAACTAACATAAAGATAATTAGGTTAACATATTGTCATATCTTTGTATACTAGTAAATTATTTCATTAAGAGAAATTTATACAAGTCAAATTAATAAACAAAATACATATTCCTTAGTATTTTTGATGTGAATTCTCGAATTTCCCTACAGAAAATTAGCCCCAATTGTGCCCCAACCTGCTGCATAAGATGATGCCTAATTCTTATGTTATAGTCAAATATATATATATATATATATATTTACAATTTAACCTGCTCCCCTAAGACCATTATTATTTCAGTGCTCATTTCTATACTAATCACCTTTTTAATGCCTTTAACCCCTTTGTTGGTTTGTGGTCAAATATTAAATTAACTCCTCACTCCTCAAAAAAAACTTAATTTTAAATTTCTTTGTCTTACCGTTAAATCGAATACATTAATTTAAAAAATCACTGAAGTAAAAATGTCAAAATGACTGACATATTATACCACTTGTGTAACTGATAGAATTTCTGATTGATAAACTGTCATTGCATACATATATAGATGTAGATATACATGCATACAGAATTTGTGGGCATATAAATTAAATGTCATTTGATCAATCAATTACTCAAAGATAACCAAGTTTATAAATGAATAGAAAGCATTAAAGAGATAATGTGGATGCATGGTTTAGCATGCTTTCAATGGCAAATAACAGAAGACAACTTAGGAAAAGAGGCTTTTTTAGATCATGAAACTGAAATATTGAGAGTTAACAGCCTTCAGGTACAGTTTTATCAGGGGTTCTGCTGTATGTCTCTAAATTCATTGCTGATTATTTCTGCTTTTCTTCAGATAGGCTTTCCTTGTTTGCCATAGATTTTACAGTGAAACTGAAGTGTCCAATTTGTTTTATACAATTGCACTTTATTATTTTTTTATTTTATTTCAGAATATTACAGGGATACAAATGTTTAGGTTACATATATTGCCTTTGCCCCACCTTACTTGGGAAACTTCATGAAATTCATCATTGATACCTCTGGAAGGCTAAGGTTTCAAGACATTTCTCGTAGGAACAAATCCCTCATGGGAAGAATGACTGGCATTACTAACTTTGGTCTTGCATAGCAACAGAAATTAAAAGACTTTTCAAGTTTACTTACAGGCAGTTTAAGAATGCATTATTGCCATAGCACTGTGTGCACTTCCTATTACTAAAGCCATTTCAAATTATTAAGAGGTATTTTGAATTAACACTGACAGGAAAACATCATTGAGAAAAAAAATGAGAAGTTCTCAAGATTTCAGAGTCAAAGGGTATTTCTTTCCAACACGATTTTGTTGACATTAATATAAAGATGGATCCAAAATCCCTATAGCTCCTAAGAGAATAAAATTAATTTAATAGGAGATGAAAAAAATGTTAAACAATTTGAATAATCAAGCAATTGGAATCATTTAGCTGAAGAGGCATTTTGTTAAAGTATCAATAAAATGTGAAAACATAATTATTAAAATATATGGTATTCAATTAGATCACTTAGCTTCTCTTTTTGTAAGCAGAATTATAGAATGAACTACAAATGTTTCAATTACACATTTGCAGTGGTTTATGGAAATCTCTGTTAACCTGTACCTGTGTTAATTTGTGATGCTTCTATTTTGCCTCTCATTTATTCTGAAACATACAGAAGAGTAAAGCTTTCAAACACTGAGGGCAATGTCTGAGATTTAGGGTTAACAGTACTGAATTATTTGGGGGGAGGCTCAAATTTGGGGACAATTGGATTGGAATTGCTTTTACATTTTTTTTACTCTTAGTTCATGACTTTTTTTAATGTGTAAGTATTTAAGCTTACATTATTGCATACTAAGAAGATGATTAAAATATGTCAAACATATTCTGTCTTCACCAGTATAGATTCAAAGCCCAGTATATAATATTATGGTCTCTGGCATGAACATAGCTACAAAAAGAAGAAAAGGGCTTAAGTATGTATTTTAGAATGAAATATTAGGTAATCATTGAAATTAGAGCCTGTTAAGTAGGTTTTACCAGGCAACCCAGTAACCTAGTGAGATAGAAGAAATAATAGGATCATATCATTAGTGAATTGTTCCTCTGAAACTTTTACTTGCCAAAATTAAGGCACATCTAGCTACACATAAAGATCACCTGAATATTTCTAGAAATCCTAGAGGGATGTCTCCTATGTTCATCCCTTCCCTGGGATTTCCCATTATGTTCAATTTTTGTTTCTTTTTGTTTCTTTTTGTCTTTATTTTCCTATAAAGAAAGCACTCATTCTGGGGACATTTCTCTGGCCTCCCTTGTAAAAAGCCTCCCACCCCGTGAAAAATCTTAAAACAATTTTTATAACCAGATACTTTCAAAATGATTTTCTGATATAATATCTTAGTTTTAGATAAATAATTTTTTATTGTTTGCAGAATCACCCCATCATACACACAACACCATAAAATGATATCACAGAGTCTAGGCATTCATTCACTCATTTGTTCAAATTACTTGTTGGTTCTGTAACAAAGTCTTCTGAGAAATTTTATGGATGACAGTTCTGATATAAATGCTGACAAAGCAAACTGCCATGCCGATCAATGAGGATGCTTTTCCTCTTCCAAAGAACTTTCCACTTTCTGAACGATTATCCATGATTGAATCAATGCAAAAAAAAAAAAAAGAAGAAGAAGAAGAATAAGCTTGCCTTTTTACACTGCATTATTAAAAGACAGTTCATGGTTAAATACTTTTAAACGCTATCTTGGAAAGAGTGGAAATACATTTGAAGGAAAGCACGGCAACTGGCATTTTCCTAAAAAGGTCCGAGAGTTTAATTTCCTAAATGATTGTTACAAACTGCTTTTCTCTTGGCTTTAGAACTTTATTTTCTTGGAACTTCCCTGTATCACCATTATTTTTGTCCTCCTCTTCATCTGTAGGGATTTTTTTTTCTAGTACATTTCAGCCAGAAGGGCAGGAGAGCAGCTGTCTCCTTTGGAGAAACCAATTATTTGCCAAATGGATGGAGTTTTGCCTGGATTCATTGGCTATTTTTCCCCAGCACCTCAGGGTACCACGTAGTCATTGCAGTAATTGAAGCATTGTTCAGATCTGGATCAGACTTATTCTACTTTACAAGACTTGAAAGTCATATTTATTTCTTTCAGTTTGTTATATTTAGGAAAAGTATGTTTCCAATAAGGAAAGGAATGATGCACAGTGATGGATCACTCTGAAGCTGATGAGGGTTATCAAGACCAAAAAATTATGTAAACTTCAGGCCACACAAAATCTGGATCTGTCCCTGTTAATGCAAATTCAAATTCTTATAATCTCAGTAGAACATAAAATCTTCCTAATCAATTACTACTGCAACTCAATTTTTTAATTTTGATTTTTATATTTTATTTGAAAGACTCTGACGTATGAAAGGGAAATCAGGATAGTACTCATATAATACAAACAAATAATTAAAATTTAAAAAATGGAATATTAATAATTATGATTTATCTACATAAGCAAGAAGGATTTTTGTTAAAGGATTACAGTGTAAACTTCTATAATTATAGATTTAAAAACAGTCTTTCACAATCCTTAGCACAAAATATACATTTAATAAATGTTTGGTGACTAATAAATTTGGTGCCTAATGTATTGAATTACTCTTGCCAGTAGACAATTTTTCAGTTTTTATATATTACATTCCACCAATCAGTTTATCAACAAAATATAAATATTTGATATTAACAATATTTTCACTTCTTCTAAGGCAAGTTGTATTTATAGGTATATATTTAGGATCTCCATAATTCCACTTTGCTTGAAAAGCACTAGACGAAATAACTTGTAATTAAAGGAATTCCTTCCCTTGGGGCATAGATTTTTAGTATAGATTTATTTTTAGGACAAAAACTTCTGTGATATTTAGACTACTGTAAAATAATCTTTTCCTAATATTTCTAGAGATTGATGGCAGCCATATTCAGTACATTAGTTTTTCTAATCAAAATTCTTATCATTTATTATATGAGAAATTTTAGTTTACTTAAGTTTAAAACAAAGGGAATACAAATTCTATATTTATAATATTTCTATGAAAATCAAGTACTTATTATTTTAATGTTTATGTCAGACCCAGAGGCAAATGACCTAGGAGATACGTGCACAACGACAGATGATTTTTAGGGGGCTAACATGAAAATTTAGATTAGGTGAGAAAAAAATGTACATATCCTCAGATGTAACATAATTGCAGAGAAAAGAAAATTTCCAGGCATTGTTTTAAAATATACAGGGAGTTACACTGAAATTGACACTTGGAAGAATCTGAAAACCATGACAATAGCTCTGTAAGGGGATGGTAATTTGCCTATATAATTAAATTGGAATGTGTTCAGTAAGCAGATGTGTGCAAATAAAGAAGAATCTAAGCATCGGGTTTGCACTTCTTGATCTTTCTTTTGTTTGCTTTTTTATGCGGACACCCCATGGCTTTTTGTTGTTGCTGTGTTGTTGTTGTTTTTCTCCTCTCTAAATTAGCTTCCAGCGCTAACACACTTCTGAGGTTTATTCGTGAGCCTTCCAGGCTGCAGAATCCCATTTTGTCAACAGATGGCGTAAGACGTGATTCTCCATGCTCAATGACTTCAAAGCAACATTTTGCTACTGGTGTCCCAAAGTTGGTTTGAAATTATTTCTTTGCTACAATTGAACAGAAACAAACTTCATCCGATTTCAAATGCCATGGAGAGATGTGATGTTATTTTGGAATGGAATAAGAACCAAAGGTTTTTGTTTTTGTTTTCCTTTAAAAAAGTGACTTAAAGGAAACATGAATACATATATCTACTACCTACCACAACGTACTATCTACCACAATGTACTATCTACCACTTCTCAGCAAATTCTCAGCAAATTTGTGGGGACTGTTATTTTGCTTGTATAAAGAAATATAGTTTCACTACATTGCATTTTAGTACCTAGATAATAACCTATGGAAATTTGATTCTAATATACCTTTGGAAATAAACATAAATAAGAAGACTTTCAAATTTAATAACAAAGAAGAAAGAGTGGATTTGAAGAATTTAGAGCTGTAATTTGCTTTAGACACCACTGAGTTTAAACTGCCATTTATTTAGGAATAAACTGAAAACTTGAAGTATAACCTGACTTTCCAAGTCACTCAGGAGTACCTCGATTTCTAGTGCTCTTGTGAATCACATCTCTCGTGATAGAGATGGCTTAAATCTTTAGTACTAAGACTTGTCCCGCCTCATTCCTTTCTGGGGAGCCTGAGAGAGGAACAGTAATAAACACTAAGACAAGCAAGGTACTTTTTATTAACACCTGGAGATTTGACACAAACCCTATTTAGTAGATAAACCCTTTATATTCAGGAGTGGGCTGGAGATTCTGGAAACGACAGGACTCCTTTTTCATAGACTAAGAGGTTTAGAAGCCTCCTCATTTGACTATCTAACATATGGATGGTACTGTCTTGGTGGTGTTGTTACTGAGAGACGGAAGGTGGTTTCCTCTTTCCAGGGTCAAGCAAGATGACAGAGATGGGGGTAGGGGAGGAGATGGGGGAGGGGAGGAGATGGGGGAGGAGAGGAGATGGGACAGGATGGAAGGAAGAGAAAGAAGGGAAGAGAATGAAGAGAAGGGGAGAAGATAATGCTGTGATTCTGTGCGGTAACTCTCTATAAACCACCACACTTCCTCTAAAACTTCTCAGTACCCTTTTGTTCATCTCTGAGCTATCTATGCAGAGTTCTAATTAAAACTAGCATTTATTTTCCTAACTTACGAGCCTTTTAAATACTGTTAAAATGTTTATAATATTTTACAATTTAATGAATTTTTAGTGGTAGAAATTGAATTTCTATGAAAGAATGAAGAATACTGTACTTTAGAAATTTTCCACACTGTCAAGAAAAGATATTTTATTTGTAATATTTAAAGCAATTTCATGTTATTTTCTTTTGTATTATACATTTCTACTTTGCATACACTATTTGCATAGTAATGTTTAACATTTATGAATAACTTAACAAGTTTATATTCTCCATCCTGCCTAATGACAACGTTATTAGCTCAACTTTTTAATACATAAGCACAGCATGAGGCTTCAGAAACATTTAGTCTATAAAGAGAAATGTGAAAACTGGTAAGAAAATCAAATAATTCTTTTCCTTCACAGGTTTGGAATACCTTGGACTCCCTGTTTCTTTTTGTCTGAGCTTATTTTCTTTTTCCACATAAGCAAGTGCTATTCAATGTTTGTTATGACAACCTTTAAGTCAAATTCATTTGATAAATAATCAAAAAACAAGGATTGGCTATCTATATATAAAATAATATATAGTTTTTTTCAGAAAATGAAATATTACTTTGTAAAAGATCCTGAAGTGTCAAGAAAGGACAACTGATAAGGAAGTTATGAGATGAACTTCAAGGACGCCCTGCTGAATATGCTAAAGTCGATCTTGCACATAGCACATTGGAAATAAACAGCAAGGTTAAAAATTTAGTTTCTTAAAACGAAACTGGTTATTTATACTGTTTTGAATGAATTGTGCACAATTAAATCACATAATGAATATTAGGGAGGAATGAATGAACATTGAAATTGTTGTGGACAGTAATGACTAGACTCGTTCTATAATATTAGGAATGCATCATTTAAGCCCAAATGTGTGACAAATCTCTCTCTTCCAATCATGGGATGGAAAAATAGTCCAGTAATTTCTAGGTTATTGTACTAGAGTTGGGGGCATTTGTGAAATTAAGGGCATTTATAAAGATTATGGAAAAATTATAAATACCTGAAATGCTTTTTTTTGTTAAATAGTGAAAAATAAAGGTTAATATATGGAATGAAGACAAAGTATAAGGATCCTGGGATAGTTTGCACCCTGATTATTAGTAGCTTCTCTTCAGGATACAGGTATGAGTTTTAAGAAATTAAGCTACACTTATTCTCAAAATATAAAAGCAATACCAACTCCAACATTCATGAAGAAGCAACCCTGGTCTAATTCTTCTTAGCTCTCATTCCCATATTCATGCAGGAAAATCTATAAACCAAGATCAACTTTTTTAAGCTTTCTTATACAAGCAGTAGATTAACTTGATAAAACTTATATTCTGGACAAATTGATGAGAAAGCAATAAAACAACATGGTTATGGACATTTTGTTGTTATTTCCTAAAATTATAGATGTAAGAATAAAGCATTTACAATAAAATGTCATTGAGTGTTCTCACACAGGGCCAAGCACTGCTAGGTACGCCATAGATCCTTAGTGAGTTAGTTGTTTTAGGGAAGTGCTACAATAAAATACTACATAAGATGCCGTGGACATATCAAAACAAAGGATACATATTAACCTCTTTCACTACTCTATTAGGTTGCAATTTTATATTATGAAACTTATGAAATAATTTTACAAATTGGAGATGGAATTTATGTATTACATTTTCCCAAAGTGAGGCTGGATTCATAGAGAACAATGAGATGGCTCAAATCAGTGTTTTTGCATCATTCAGTTTTAATGTTTTTCTGTTTGTTCCAGGTTATCCGGAAGTAACACTATCGGTATTTTTCCTGTGACTCATTTTAGGGGCACAGAATTGCAATAGGAAGAAACTGACATTTCTATCATTGGGATATGAGCAAGTATAAATGCTCCATTTTCTATGATGATCCTATTAATTGTCCATAAAGATATTATTATAAAATAAAAGTTAATGGAATTTTATATCATTGTGAAATTTTCATGTACATTAATTCACAATTTGGAAAAGAAAATTCCTTTAAATATCATATACTCCAATTTTTAATCAAAAATGTTACTGAATAAAGGGCCAAAGGGATATTGAATAATATAATGAGAGGTAAATTGCTTCTGATTACTCAGTTAAAAACAAAAACTATCCTAATTTTTACACCCTTCATATTTCTTGCTCTCCATTTAAATATAAAAGTGTCATACATTCAATAGTTATTTTTGTCTGCCCAACATAAATTTTTCTTTCTTCTTGTAACAGAACAAATACATCCTCGAGTTTTCTCCATAAAGCCAATTTCAGATGGTCTCAATGGACTGACCTTCTCACAGTTACTTGTGACAGATCTTGTCATCAGACCACCTACCATTAAACCGGCCTGACTGGTCCTGAAAAGGGTCATCATTCACGTCTGCCCAATTGGAGAATTACTTGAGATTTTTTACAAGAGTTACAAGGCAAGACCATTAGTAAGAGTTTTAATTTCCAAATATTTTGATTCAAATGGCTTGACACAAATGGCAAGTTATGTGACTGGGGCTTAAGCATAATATCGTGTGATGAATAGAGAATACCTGCTCATGAAGCCAAACATAGGACATTAATACAGAGAAATGGAGATGCAAAAAGGCCCCAGAATTAAATTGACAACTTATCTCACCTTTGCCCAAACTATACCTTGGATTTGTCAGATATGATTTCCTTTTTACATTTATTACTGCTGTTATCATTATTATTTAGCTTTGGCTAATTTTGGCTGGAATGCAGGTAAAGAAAAAAGGAGATAAAATTATTAAAATAATCTAAAATTACAAAATAATATTGATAAAATGATACGATGAATAGCACTTTTAGTGCAAAGTGTGAGAAAACATTCTCACACCCAGAAAGATGTAAGTTCAAGTGTCTGAACTGTAAAAAGAATAATCATCTTGTAAAATATATTATTATCAGAATCCATGCAGACTTGCCAGTTGTACGACCTGTTAGAACCTAAAATACAAGCTAAGTGGGAAATGGAGATCCCTTGGAAACTTAGATGATTAGCAGGTTATCTCCCTCAACTAAAATTTATAGTAGCTGGTGATTTTCAGTACATCATTAAATATTGTAAGCCTCTTTATTTGTCTACAAAATGACACTAATAATATTAGCATTTTAGGATTGTTTTCAGGATATGATGTGATAATAAATACAAAAAAATCTCTTGTCACAATTCCTAGAAGCATTAAAACCAAAATCAAAACCAAACTACTAGTATTGTGTTTTCCTCTAAGGAGTCAATGTTCTAATCAAATGAGGTAGAGAGCATAGAAACGTTCCAGCTCCAGCAAAGAAATTGGAGAACTCTCCCTATGTAAGGCAGACTAGCTCTGCACACTGGGTTTGAGGAGAGGCAGTCTAGCTGGAGTTCAGATCAGAGCCTTTCATGGGCAATTGGGCAGGAACCTGAGGGCGATGAGGCAATATCTGGACTCACATGCTGGTTGCCAAAGATTTATTGATATATCATCTGTGTGGCTGAGGAAGACCCAGGTACCCTCCTGGGCTAAAGGGGTCAGGGTTTTGACAGCAGAATGACCCCTTAGTTAGCTATAGGGATTAAGAGGTATTAGAGTCATTGATCAAAAACACTCTATGCTTCATTCCTCAAACACATACAAAAAGCTTGCCCTCTTCCTAAGGAAGTGGGCCTACTGATTTAGTGTATTGTATGAAGGAAATCTATCAATTATCTTGTCCCATATTCTGCCTCTACTCGGGACAACATTTATCTCCCAGAAATAATACGTCTTGAGATAAACCAAAGTTAATATCTCTGAGTAGACATTGGCTTCCATGCCTGGGAACAAAAAGAGAAAATGAGATTGGACCTCATGGTGCCATCCAGAAAGGATGTAATCACACCAATCAAATATCCCTGATCCATCATCTGGACTCAGACTGCTTAGGATGTCTGCCCCTCAATACTTATTCCCACTGTGGCTTCCCTGAGACCAGACTATCTACCTCCACACCTGTTACGTGAGGAGCTAAAACTTATATTTCATTGGCTTATTTCTTTTTTCAGGTATTCTCAAATTAGGAGTGTGCTTTATCATTATTAATTCAACTGATTTATATTGATCGTAAAACCAAAATTTAACCCAAATAAGGAATGAAATAGGTTTATTTTTCTTTTTGGCTTTTCTCATTGATCAGCACAAGGTTGTCTCTAATTAATGTACTAAAATTAGTATGTGCTAAACCCAAATATTCAAAATTATCTATACTTTTCCCTTCTTGAATGAGATAATCAAATTCACATTTATAAAAAAGAAATCCCTAAACACAAGCTATGTTTCCCCCACTGTCCAAGTTTGAGGTCCTCAGTCAGGAGGCAACATGTAAGGGTGCTCTTCGACACGTCACAATACAAACTCTCACGGGCATAAGTCATCTGTCAGGGAACACAGACCAGCCAGAGCTGAAATCTTCACAGCAGGCACAAGGATGAGACTCTTCCAGGATTTATCCATTGCACTTTCTGTGTGAATGAAACAGTCTGTAGATGGAGGAAGTTTCAATTGTTTTACTGGAAAAGGTTTTTAGATATGGCCATCTTAGCCATCCTCCCAAAAATCATATAAGGGAAGTTAATGTTATTTTCTCTGTATAGAAGACTGCAATATCTGAGAAAGTATATAACCCTACTATTAAAATTGGCTGTAATTAAAAGAAAAGATCATTGATTTGTAAAATTGACATTGCACATAAGGATGTTTTGATTTAGTCACTAATGGAAATGTGAGGGAACATTGAAAAGCCATCCCAATTTTTCCTGAATCCAGGATGACCTGCCTCTTTTCACCATCAGTGGCCAAGATAAAATGGCCAGATGTCTCGGCTTGAGGGTGCACTCCTTGCTCCTTAATGGGCTGGCTTCGAGTCCACTGAATTTTGTCAGATTACAGTAACTTCTGATGCTATTTCCCATCAGTTCCCTCTCTCAGTGCCTTTGCCTGCTTCCCAGATCCTGGCTCTGTGTCCCTTTATGCTGCACATATATGCAGGTTCATCAAATCCCCATCAGCTCTAGGGCAGCCCAATCTGGCACCTGAAGAGTATGCTCCAATGATAAACCCTGAAGGTTTAAAACCTTTTGTGTTGTGCCAGGGCTCTTATTTAGCCAACCACCTGGTTCCGAAACATATCTACCCAGGATACGGAAAGCTGGTCGTGAGGAATCCATATGACATTTTTGTATGACACTGAATTTTCTGCAATTTTGTTTTGCCTTTGATAATAAATCCTTTTTCATGTGCCTGAAACTGTTTATATTCCAATTGCAAATTTTCATCTTGTCACCAAGTGGAAATATTTGTATGGACAAAGAGCAGAGATGGACAGAAATGAAAGAGAATGAAAGTAAATGGTTTTGTAGTCTCTTAAACGGCAATGAGTTTTCAAAGAGAAGTGCTCCCTTGAATGTAAAACAGGCAGCTAATTCAGGTTTAGTAGAAAGTATTCAGGTTCAGGATATTTTTTATATTGACATGGCATTTTATTTGGGAATGTCTATATATAAGGAAAAATCAACAACCACTATCTGACATGCATTTAAAACTTTCGTTGATACTATGGGTGATATACCATATATGTCAAATAGACATTCTGTAATAATAGCTCATAGTCTGGTTTTTGAAAAAAAAGTGCTAAAATTTTAGAAGATAAAAAGAATATTATTACTATTCAATTTTACATAATACAAACTATGTATACTGCATTTACTTAGAAGAAAGAGATCAGAGAGAACTTGTGAGGCCTGAAAGATATCATTACTGAGGCAACTGCTGAGGGAATGAGTCCTACCTGAGACATCTGAAGCGAACACAGCCATGTAATGTTAATTTTTTTAAACAGCATGAATTATTTGTAGTCACTTTTGTGCATTGAGAAACTAAGATTCAGAAAGTTTAAGAAATTAATACAAGATCACACAATTAAGTGAACAAGTTGGAATTCAAACCCAGGATTTTCTGATTATGAACTCAACAGACTTCCCATCATACCAAGAAGTAGAGGATTTATTACCATTGAGAACATAAAAAATACATTCAGGTAGGACTCATTCCCTCAGCAGTTGCCTCAGTGGAGTAATGTACTGTAGATACTCAGCCCTCTTGTGTTATCTATTGTGTTGAAGATAAGAGCCACTTGCCTTGTGATGCTCAAGGTATAAAAATATGATGTAACAATTTTAGAAAAATGTTAATTGAATTCCTGTAGAAAGAATCCTTATAAAAGTAATAGCAATTGAATCTAAAATCTTAAATCTTAAGGATCAGATCAGTTCCTTGGAAACTGAATGATTTAGACTTAGTTATTAATACTTCTGGAAATCATATTCCTCAGTTTAAAGAAGAAAAGATGTGGCGATGTATGCAAATCTGTTTGAAATGCAAAAACCTAACATTTGATCTAGCAATTCTGCTACTGGGTATTTACCCAAAGGAAAAAAAGACATTCTATAAAAATGACATCTGCACTTGGATATTCACAGCAGCACAATTCACAATTGCAAAGATGTGGAAACAGCCCAAGTGTCCAACAATACATGAGTGGATTAATAAAATGTGGTATATGTATACTATTGAGTACTACTCAGCCACAAAAAACAATGGTGAACTAATACATTTTGTATTATCCTGGGTGGAGCTGGAACCCATTCTTCTAAATGAAGTATCATAAAAAATGGAAAAACAAGCACTACATGTACTCACCATTAAATTGGTACTAATTGATCAACACTTATGTGCACATATGGAAGTAACATTCACAGGGCATCAGGCAGGTGGTGGGGGAGGAGGGGATCAGTAAATTCACACCTAATGGATAAGGTGCCTGATGTCTGGGGGTTGGGCATGCTAGTAGCTCCAACTTGGGAGATGCAAAGGCAATATAAGTAAACAAAACATTTGTACCCCAGTAATATTGTGAAATAAAAAAAGGACATTAAAAAAACCTAATACAAATTTAAGACATAATTTTAGGCGTTGATGTTATTGTACATTTATTATTATTACTACTACTCTGCAGTAACTCTATCACACATGTCTTATAGGTTTTATTAATCCTGTCGTTAATAAACTGTTGTCCAATATTCCGGTCCTTCAATAATTCACTGCCGTTTCCAAAAGAGAATAGTGGGAGATGGAGTAGTTTCCCAAATAGGGGTTGTAGCTCCTAGCCTAGCTAGCTCCCTTGTATCTGGGCTGGCCTATGTACATAGCTCTTGCCCGTGCAATGAGAACATGCAATGAGTAGTTGGTTTCAGCCAAAGAAGTTAAGAAGCATAGCCTTTAATGAATAATATGGTCAGTTAAACAATATGTATTCTCTGCTTTAAATGAAAAAAGACCCAAATAATATAAATATTCATGAGGAAATATCTAAGAAGAAAACTGTCCTATATGTTAGGCCACAGGAGAATTTCTACCAAAAAGGGGGTCACAGAATCTCCACTACTGAAGGATGAATAAGACTAGTACAGGAGAAAGAGAAATAGAGCTTGGGATAGTGTGGACTGATGAGAGGAAATAATAATAATAATAATAATAATAATAATAAAACACTTCTGTGGCATGAAGGAGGCTGGCAAGACTAATTAGCAGAGGAAAAGCCCAGGGACAGAAAGATTGAGATAGGGATAATGCATTGATGGCGAACAACTTCATTGATTAATTATTATTTCCTTTTGCAAAATAAAGGTGAATGCATTACTGTAACTCTTCATCACTTTTCTTCTTTAAAAAATGTACAAGAATGAAGGGAAAAAAGACATTTGGTAGATATATATATATGTTTGTATAAATACACATATATGTGTGTGAATCTTGATGTTTAACTAGTATTAAAGATTCTGAATTAAAATATGCAACTTTTACAAAAAGCTTAAAATAATTAAATGTTACATTTTTCATAATAGAGAACCACAGCGACAGTCATTGACAGAGAAGTTTATACTTTTCTCTCAGTAATTATAAGAATTTTTTAGTCTTTTTATTGTAAGTAAACAAAATCAATTAGAAAAAATAGTTGGACATTTTCATAGAAATCTTTGAAATAGTGTTGAAACACTAGTGGCAGTTTTTTTCAGTTTTCAAGTCAACAATCATTTTATTTCAAATTAACGTTCTTCCCATTTTAAAATGCCAGATGATTTGGACGTGTTTCTATCATCTAGCTTAGTCACATAGACAAATGTTAAAATAAAATGTGCTCCATTCTTGGGATGTTGAGCCAGTGTTGAGATTGTTATAAGCACAAAAGAAATACAGTTCTGTACACTGAAGAAGTATTTATTCTTTCTAATGGCAGAACACATAAAAAAATGGGTTTCCTCTCTTTGTCTGTGAGTATCCAGGTTTCTCTAACCACTTTCTAATATGCTAAATTAAAGTGTTTGGGTAGTGTTTGTTCACAAAGGATTATTGGTTTTACAGTCTAGCCAGGAGAAGTTCATACTCGATGTAGAGTTTATTGTTCAAAGTAATTATCAAAAAGTAGGTTTTTATTCTTATTATAGAAACAAAGCTATCAATGCTTATGGGATTCAAGGTCGCACAACTCTAAAGTGTCAGGACAGGGATAAAAATAACAACAACAACAACAAGGATAATAATTTGAGTTAAACACTTAGTGTGAGACACTGAACGAGTGTGTAAGTGGATTAGCTTATTTCATCTTTATAACAATCATAGGAAGTATGTTATATCATTCTGTTTAGAGACAATAAACTGAGGCACAGAGATGAAGTAACTTGCTCAGCATCAAATCCCACTTGAGCCCAGGCAGTCTGGTGTCAGAGCCTGTGAGTGACTTCCCCCAACACCTTCACTTATGAAGAAGAGGCTCTCCTTTAGTAGAACAATAATCATGGATAGAAGAGAGCTGGGTTTCATTTGAAAAGGTATCAAATTCTTCAATATCATTATCTTCTGCAACAAAAAATAGAAGCGCTGGCACCAATGCGCTGGCCTGTTTTTAAATCCCAAAAGGCAGATAGTTATTTTTAATACACTGACCTAATGGCATGTGGTGATCCAAGGTCAGCATGAAACTCCAGAGAGAGGCGAAGTATCAATAACATTTACGCTGGGCAGAGGAAGAGCAGAATGATCTTAAAGCAGCGTGTCTTGATTTTAGCTATAATTGCTCACCCAGAGCCATCACACCCTAATTAGATTAAACTGACAGTCTTTGGTAAGGGGTGGAAGAGGATTGGGGTGCTGAAGGCAGAAGAAATAGACTGGGTTAGCATAAAAGTATATTCCTCAACTTTTCAGAAGGATGCTGCCACTCACAGCTATCATTCTGTAACAGCAGCATCAGAAATCTCAGTAACAGTATTCTGTATTATTTCTAGAGCCTTAAAAAAGTGATAATAAGAGGTAATTTGCACATGGTAGTAATACTCGTTGGGTACCGGTCAGGCGGGCGTGGGTGGGGAGTGAAGGGGGTCGGGGGAGTAAACCCACAGCTAATGGAAACGGGGCACACTGTATGGGGGAAGGACACGCTTATAGCCCTGGTGTGGGCGAGGCAAACGCATTTCATGTAACCAAAATGTTTGTACCCCCATAATATCCCGAATTAAGAAAGAAGGAAAATACGGACTTCTACAGACTTCTCATCAGAAACTATAAAAAAGAGGTAATTTGCATTATGTCAGTGAAACCAGTCTGTATTAGATATTAAAAATAAAAGATATTCCCACTGAAGTCTGCTCTATCACCAGTTATTTTAAACATTTTTTTCTAAAAAGTTTTTTTATTCTAATATAAAGAGAAGAAATAAATGATAAATATGACAAAATTAATACAAATGGTTTGTGGTGATGTTTATGTAAGAGCTTATGTTAACTAATAAGAAAGTTCATTAAGATGTCCAGCTAAACATTATCACACACAAGCTAAAATAATAGCTTCCCTATATATCAGCAGTAAACCAGTAAAAACCAAAATGTATAAAAAATATTCAGTTTGTGTGTGTGTGTGTGTGTGTGTGTGTCCACCCGTGTTTGCGTATCTCTGTGCTATATTCCATTTTTTTCTAAGCTTGTGACTCCTATTTGCAAATGTCTACTTGACATGTCTTCTTGAATATGTCATGGTGCAAATTCAAATACTTACTATTATTCTTTTCTGAATTCTTACTGTCATTTTTTTCTCATTGTTCCTATTATTTGGGGAAAAATTTTTTTTTACTGATTTATTTTTAAGTCCAGGTTTTCCAACCTCAGTTAATACCTTCACTATCTCCTCAATACTTCAAGTAAATTCATCCAGTTACTCACAAGACACAGCTACTAAATAACTCTCTTTTTCTCCTGCAGTAGGCATCTTCCCTATCTCCTGTCCCATTAGTATATAGCAACCAGAATTACCTTCTCAAAATATGAATCCTAGAAGGTACTTTGTTGCTTACAACTCTTCAATGGTTTCTCTTAGAAATTAATAAAACATACACCCTTTCTCATGGCCCATGATGGCTTCCACAGTCTGGTCTCCATAATCCCTGATGCATCTTGTGTGATACCCTCATCACCCACACTTTGCTTTCCCCATCAAAGCCACTTTAGCCTTCTTTTGGTTTTTAAGTATTACCACAAATTTCCTCCAATATGATTGTCACAGATTTAATGCCCTCTGTCTGAAGTATTTTCCTCCCTACCCTATCATTAAGCCTTTCAAAACTCTCACTTTCCTTTTAGGTCTGAGCTTTCATGTTGCTTCCTTGAGGACACTTCCTTTAATCTCCAATGTAAATTATATAGCCCATGTGATTGCAGTATATTCTTTTTCGTTATCACTATGTGTATCTGTGTGTGTATGTAAGACAAACTAGCAAACTCTTCTAAATATGCTATGATGGTTGATCACATTTTTGAATAAATATTAAATACATACATTTGTTTCAACCACAGACCAAAAGTAACTCTAGAGGAATTATAAAAACAAGCAAATAAAATGATACAAATATTATAATTAATTTTTATAAACAAATACCATAAACAAATCTAGCAGCACAGGCATAACTAAAAGGAAATACTTATAATAAATCAGTACACTAAAACTACAGTCCCCAACCCTGGGACGGCAGACTGATATGGTTGGTGGTCTGTTAGGAACTGGGCCACACAGCAGGAGGTGAGCAGCGGGCAAGCTAGGGAAGCTTCATCTGTATTTACAGCTGCTCCCCATCACTCACAGCACCGCATGAGCTATACCTGCTGTCAGATCAGCAGCAGCATTAGATTCTAATAGGAATGTGAACCCTACTGTAAATTGTGCGTGTGAAGGATCTAGGTTGCGCTCTCCTTAAGAGAATCTAATGCCTGATGATCTGAGGTGGAGCTGAGGTGGTGATGCTAGTGCTGGGGAGTGGCTGAAAACACAGACTATCATTAGCAAAGAGGTTTCACTGCACAATAAATTTAATGTGCTTGAAACATCCCGAAACCATCCCCGCCCCCATCCATGGAAAAGTTGTCTTCAGTGAAACTGGTACCTGGTGCCAAAAAGGTTGGGGGCTGCTGTGCTAAAACATTGAACTTTTAAAAAATATGTTGATAATCTTATTATATAAAGAGCTCTTATAAATAAGTTAGAAAGAGATTAACATATCAAAACAAAAATGGGGAAACAGAAAAAAATATATGCATGTAAGAAATAAAAATTATAATAGTCCTTAAAACATTTCATATTCATTAGTAAAAATAAATAACAATGTGATTTAATGCCTGATATTTTCATTAATATAAAATATTGACTGCCAATGTTTGCAAGGATTCAGAAAAAATTTTACTTTCATAGATTTCTAGTGTATGGTGTAATTGTTAAGACAATACTGGAGAGTGTTATGGCAATATCGCTAAAAGTGTAAATATATATTAACACTGTTATTGAGGAATTCCACTTAGAGGCATATAAATTTAAAAATACATAAATGTATCTAGGAATATATTCAACTAAGGAGGTAAAAGACCTCTACAGGGAGAACTATGAAACACTGAGGAAGGAAATAGCAGAGGACGTAAACAGGTGGAAAACCATATCATGCTCATGGGTCAGCAGAATCAACGTCGTTAAGATGTCTGTACTACCCAAAGTGATCTACAGATTCAACGCAATCCCTATTAAAATACCAACATCATTCTTCACAGATGTAGAAAAATTAATTTTACACTTTGTATGGAACCAGAGAAGACCCCGCATAGCAGAAACAATTCTAGGCAATAAAAACAAAATGGGAGGTGTCAGCTTACCAGACTTCAAACTTTATTATAAGGCTGTAGTAATCAAAACAGCTTGGTACTAGCACAAAAATAGAGCCACTGACCAGTGGAACAGAACTGAGAACCCAGATATAAAACCATCCTCACATAGCCACCTTATCTTTGACAAAGCAGACAAAAACATACACTGGGGAAAAGAATCCTTATTCAATAAATGGTGCTGGGAAAACTGGATAGCCACATGTAGAAGACTGAACCAGGATCCATACCTTTCACCTCTCACAAAAATCAACTCGCGCTGGGTAACAGACTTAAACCTGAGGAGTGAAACTATTAGAATTCTAGAGGAAGATGTTGGAAATACTCTTCTAGACATTGGTCTAGGCAAAGAATTTATGAAGAAGACCCCAAAGGCAATCACAGCAACAACCAAAATAAATAAATGGGACCTGATCAAATTAAAAAGCTTCTGCACAGCCAAAGAAACTGTCACAAGAGCAAACAGACAACCTACAGAATGGGAGAAAATTTTTGCATGGTACAAATCCGATAAAGGGCTGATAACCAGAATCAACTTAGAACTCAGGAACATCAACAAGAAAAAATCAAACAACCCTATCAAAAAAGTGGGAAAAGGACATGAACAGAAACTTTTCAAAAGGACATGAACAGAAACTTTTCATAATAATGGCCCAAAAACATATGAAAAAATGCTCAACATCTCTAATCATCAGGGAAATGGAAATCAAAACCACAATGAGATATCACTTATCTCCAGTGAGACTGGCCTTTATCAAGAAGTCCCAAAACAATAAATGTTGGCATGGATGCAAAGAGATAGGAACACTCATACACTGCTGGTGGGACTGCAAACTAGTGCAACCTCTGTGGAAAGCAATATGGGAGATACCTTAAAGAGATACAAGTAGAAGTACCATTGAATCCAGCAATCCTATTACTGGGCATCTACCCAAAAGAACAAATGATACTCTATAAGAAAGACACCTGCACCTGAATGTTTATAGCAGCACAATTCACAATTGCAAAGATGTGGAAACAACCAAAGTGTCCATCAATACATGAGTGGATTAATAAAATGTGGTATATGTATACCATGGAGTACTATTCAGCTTTAAGAAACAATGGTGATATAGCACCTCTTGTATACTCCTGGATAGAGCTGGAACTCATTCTACTAAGTGAAGTATCCCAAGAATGGAAAAACAAGAACCATGTGTACTCACCATCAAATTGGTATTGACTGATCAACACATAAGTGTACATATAAGAATAACACCTATTGGATGTTGGGCAGGGGGGAGGGGGAAGGGGGGAGGAGGGGCGGGTATTTGCATACACAAAGAGTGCAATGTGCACCATCCAAGAGATGGGCACACTTGAAACTCGGACTTGGGGGGGAGTGGGGAGGCAAGGGTAACATACATAACCTAAACAACTGTACCCGCATAATATGCTGAAATAAAAAAAAAATAGATAAATGTGAATAAACTACACATGCGAATTATCATGATTTCAAAAATGCAGTTTTTATAACCTAAGTATCCCCTCCCCACCAAATGCTACTGTTATAAAATGGAAGGCTCACAATCTTTTGGAATAATTTTGTAGGCACATTTATATTAATATGGAAAGATATTTTCTTCAAGTAAACAGAGTTATTAAAAATATTTTTGCCTTGTCTTAAAGACTGTGCTAAGAAAGTAATCTTTATTATTAGAGTAATGGAAAGACTTGAATAATGTAGAAAGGAAAGGCTTATGATCAAATTTATTTTTAGTTGCCAAGAGTGTGGAAACTGGCTTAAAAGAGGGCATGGGTGGAATGAGGGGGGCTGAATATACAGCTTTGCAGTAATCTAAACCGGAGGTGAAGGTAGCATGGACTGGAGTCATAAGTAATGACGAAGAGAAGTAGATTATTTAATTGATATTTAGTAGGTGGAAATAATCATTTTTTAGTGATTGATTGATTTTGAGGTTGACAATCGGGGTCAGTGGTTGTGTGGTTTATATAGTTAAAGGGTGATAATTCTCTTTGCCTAGATTAGGATAAATGGAGGAATTCCAGTTGTGAAGGTTGGCATAGGGAGAATGGGAAGTGGGAAGAGATACTGAATTACATTTGAACCTGATTGTTTTCAAACACCTTTGAGGAATTAAATTGATCCATCAAGAGATGCGTTTGGGACAAAAGATATAAATTTTTGGGTCAGTGGTATATCTATAAATACATATATATAAAACAGATATATACTTATATATATCTAAACTATATTTGATTCATATACACACACACACACACACACACACACACACACACACACACACATATAGGATAAACAAAATCCCTAAGTGAGTAAATGGAATAAAAAGAAAAGAAAGTCCAGAATGATGTTACTTCAAACTATAGTACTTGAATATTGTGTAGAACTCAAAAGACATTTTTACCTATATAAAATGTGCTTCCTTTTGTGAATGGATATCATTGCAATAGCTATTTTGAAATCAATAATTTGGAACACAGCATCATTTTTTTTATTAGGACCAATTATATATATGGAACTTGAGGTGCCAAGACATATCCTTTAGAAGCCTATTTAGTCACAAAACACGATTCGAACAAAGAATACTGGATGGAAACAAAAATAATAGGTGTTTGAGAACATAGACCAGGAAGATGAAAGGGTAGTTTTAGGGTTTCTATGTAGGAAAGAGTCGTTAAAGCAAGACTCACATTATGCCTAAAGGCTATACAACAACGCGGGATAAAGAGGAAGGGCAGAATTCATACAATATATAATGAATGTAGACAAGATGTTTTAAAACTATAAAAGAAACAAACACACGAATTTATACATCTTCATAGATAAAAGGTAATCACTGAGACAACATCTAATACAATTCTAACATGAATTGCTATTAAGACATATAAAGTATGTTAACCTGATTTTAATATTTCAGTAAAAAGATGTGCTTTCCAATTTACAACCCATGAGACTTAGAAGTAATGCACTCTTGCTTTCATTATCTAATCAGATTTGGTAAGAAAATCATTAATATTAGAAAATGTTGTCAAATTTTCTTCAAGTCCACCACAGAGCTGTTTTCTGTGTGTGAGACAGAATGACATATTAAAGAAAAACAAATATCATATTGGGGATTTTTCTAAAATTCAGATTAGCAGCAGGTGCTCTGAATGGAATGGCACATTTTCACTAGCCGTAAAAATGTAAAAAAGTAAATATGAGAACAGGAAGATATTCTTCCCTAGGTAGACTTCTAAGGAAGATCTTTCGAAAAAATAATTGCTACTGCAGCATTTCAGCAAGTCTGATCTACAGAACTACAGGTATATATACAGATCTGGATTATCAGAACTCATTTTGAATTCTTATCCCAACTATTCTATTATGTTATTTATATAAGTTGTGTAGCATTAGGCAAGGTTTGTTTTGTGGTTGTTGTTTTTTAACAAATTTGTGTTTTGGTTATTCAGTTTCCTCATCTAAAGAGCTTATTTCACAAGATGATTGGATCGTTGTGAGAATTTAATAAGATATGTAAAGTGTTAATGTGTTATGTACTGAGGGCCAAATCTGGCCTGATACCTGCCTTTGTAAATAAAGTTTATTGGAACGCAGTCATGTTCATTCATTTATGTGTTATCTGTGGGGGAGTTGACTAGCTGCAACAGAGACAGAATGTCCCACATACAAATGTGTACACTGCAAGAACAATGCCTAATATGCATATTTTGTAAGACATATTTTATATTTGTGTCTCATTAAGTACTCACAATAAATTTAGGAGATAAATTCTTCAAATTAATACACTGAAGCACATATTTGTTAAAAGACATCTGATTCTAGGTCACATACACATTACAAATATATGTTTGTGAGGGTTTTGTTAGGATCTAAAATTAGTTTTACTACAGAAATATACCTATCAATTCTTAAGGGTATTATATGGTAAATTTTTCCCTTATTATATCATGTGAATAACACTATGGAGCTATACTAACTCTTGTGATTATGATTTGACTAGAAAATGCATCGTACTCTACTACTTGGGGTAAGAGAAACACATTTCCACATAACAGGACTTCCCTCAGTGAATGTCAGAGCAATGGGAATTCAGACATATTCATGTTCATTTGCTCTGTCACATTATTATTGTGTGCTATATGATGTGGGTGGGAAGGAAATAGAGGCCCAGAATATACAGTGATGGGTTATGGAGATAAGTCACATTTATTTGTGTTTCATCTATAACAACATATAGCTACCACAAAGGTCTTCTGGATGTATTGAAGCATTAGCACTGGATGCCATTCTGGAGTGAGAATTTGAAAAGAACTTCTGGAGACAGCACCGAGATGTGGTTTAAGCAGGAGACAGAAAACATTTTCTGTTAATTGCCAGATAGTAAATATTTTATATTCTGGGGCATGCAATCTCTGTTGTACCTACTCAAGTCTGTCATAGCAATACATAAACTAATGAAAATGGCTGTGTTCCATTCTTTGCATAAATGGGGGGAAGGCTGGATTTGGCCCTCAGAACACAGCCTATCAACCGGCGGTTTTGAGCGTTGAGACAGATTAATGAGACTAAGGCTGATGCCATAGGAGGGTCCAAGTGGGAAGAAGCTGCAGGGCCGAATCCCATTCTGGGATTAAGTTAGAAGTCGGATTCTGTGCTAGTACACCACTAGCTGACTAAGAGAGGAGCAGCCTCAATACATATATAAACTACCCAAATGGAATGGTAATAATAATAATATAGACAAGTAATGAAAACAAGTGTGAGATTGCTTATATAACTATACACAGCATATAGTTATGAGCTATTAGAATTGTATTTCATATTTGGGTAATTAAGGTCAACCCCCCCCCCCATGAGAATACTGAAGAAATCCTTCCCCCAGCACCTTTGATAGAAACTATTTCTGCTCTCTGTGCCCTATAGTAGCAGATACATTATTTCATAAGACACTATTTTCTATTGATTCATAGTTCTATTAGTAATTTATTGATTGAACTAAAATTTCTCTCCATTTGGCTGCTACCTAATCAACATATAACCTATTTTACATAACAGTCCTTCAGATGTTTAAAAGACATCACCATGCATGTTCTCCCTGACTTTATCTCCCTTGGCAAACTAGCCACCTTCCCTTTTTTTGAGATGAACAGAATAGAATGGAATTCATACATACCCATGATTTCAAGGCTTCTATAACATATGCTTGCATACACCACCCTGGAAGAATATAAACCCCTGTGGGCAAGAATTTCTATTTTGTTCATAACAGTTAATATAAAGCCACACATGATATGAATCAATAAATTCTCTATATAAATTACTAATATTCTTTCTTTCTGCAAAGTATCTTGGCCTGTTTATCAACCAAATAAGACACTTTGTCAGAACAAAGGAATACATAGGTAGACATAATGTCTGGCAGAAGGAGCAGTCCGTGTTTACAGGTATGTGTGAGAGTATAGGTGAGAAAGAGAAAAGATGAGAGGTAGAGGATGCAGGTGGAGTTATATTTGTATTTAAAATAAATAGCTCCTGGCATGATATTTTGCACATGGCAAATACTCAGGACACGTTTTTAAGGATTAACTAATAATAATAAATTTAATAACATTAGCATATATACAAATCTCTACTTATTAATATGATCCAAAAGAACTCATATACGCATTTCAGAATGACATCGATCAAGTTGAGTATTGGCTAAAATTATTTGGTGGGAGGAAGAAATATATTTGATTGTGAATAATTATAAGCATGGTTCATATTAGTTTTAAAAATAATTTTTAAAAATAATTCAGAATAATTATATTCACTTAAGTTTCTGCCACGTATTTTTTTTTTTTACTTCCCTGGATGGGCCTCTGCATTTGCTCACATACCAGCAACACATGCCCTTCCCACAGCTCCTACCTTCCATTATCAACTCACTACTTTCCCCTTTACTTTTCAAAGCCTTGATGCGGTTTGACTTCCTCCTCAAAGCCTTATTTGATAATGTTTCATCGGAATTAATTGTTCTTGCATCAGCATCCATGTGGCAAAACTTGTATTTAACAAATTAATTTTCATATGGTTTACTTAGTTATTTATATGCTTATGTTTCCCATAAGAGTGTAAGTTATCTGTAGCAGTGACTATTTCTAATGCATCTTTGAACACTCACTGGGCCTGAACACTCAGGACCTTGCACAGAGTAGGTGTTCAAACCACACTTAAAAAGTCAAATTGCAGTTCAGGGATATAGTTTTAGCTTTGGGGCATTCCATGTTTCATTATGTGGCATTTCGGCCATGAAATATGTTGTATGGGATGTATTTTTCAAAATTAAGGTTAATTAAAATTAATTTTCTTCTGAGAGTCATTTTAGAATTTACAAGAGCCTGTGTGATAATTAGAGACACCCAGGGGTGTCGCCAAACCTGTAGTGGGAGTTACTGTTCCATCAAACGTGATCCACTGAAGTAGCTCCCGTGTGGCTATTAATATCACCCACTGCAAAATATGTCAAGGTTTATTAAGTGAAACTCTCATAAAGGTTTGCAAATAAAGTACTGCTTATGCAATATGGATATCATGTGGCTCAGTTCCCTTAAGAAGAAGAGAATTAATAAACAAACTAAAGCATCAGAGTGTTTATTCTCAGGAGTGTCCTCCAAGGATGTTGATGGGAAGTACAGAGCACTTAATTCTTTCATTTAAGAGAAATACAGCATGAAGAATATGTGAAGAATAGAGTCAATTGGAATCTTTTATACTTATACTAGGAAGTAAAAAGATGGCTCTGTGTTCATACATAAATTACACAGCAATCAATATTTTAATTTTATTTCTACTGTAATATAATTTTTCCTATTATTCTTCTTAATTTTCAATATAGTCTGAGGATTATACTCAAGCCAACTAGGATATAAAAATGTGAATACCCCAAGGACAAAAGTCCTCTGCCTGCCATCAAGGAGCCCTTGGAGTTAGGCACTGGTATGAAGAGGTCTTGAATTATCCAGGGCTATAACTATTGCAGTGTGGAGAATGAAGAAAGGTGAAGGGTAACACTTCATTAAAGCTAAAAGGTGAAATGCTGTGGATTTAATTGAATTAGATGACAGCACACCTAGACAGAGTGAGAAAGCTTTCCCATAGAATCAGTGCTCTCTGGAGGGAGGTAGTTTAATTCTTACTGTCATCCGGCTGAGGGAAAGTGTGACCCTAGTTAATTTCATTTACCTCAGGAGGGAAAAGTATCTGGGCAGAGGCAAGCATATGGTTTAGTGAAAGGAAATTTGTGGCTTTCCGAGATGCCCAGGTACCTAGGAAACAGGCTTCTGCACCAGCTCACAAGAACAAACTTTCTACACAAAGCTTGAAATAGTCTGGATAATGTACCAAAATAAGAAAAAAAAATTGTTGCTTTATTTTTTGTGTTTAAACATTTTGATCTTCCAGTTTTGTCATAATATGGTCCATGGATTGGCAATAATAGTAGCTGTCACGCCAGGGAGGTTGAACGAGGAAGATTTTACTGCCTAGTTAGTCTAAGAATTGTTTTTAGCAGTTAGATACAGTACATATGAAAGAACAAAGGGAAAATTATATTTAGTTTATACCATGTGGTTTATTGAAAAAGTCACTTAGTATCTACACCTTAGTTTTAGACAGAAATGTAGCTAAGAGTAGAGTTCCAAAAGCAACTTTAAGAAATAATAATCATTTAAGCCAAGTCAAGGATTCCATAGTATTTTAAGATCTATTAAATTATTAATTATTACTGTCTCTAAAAGCAAAATCAAAACACAAAACATTTTTCCCATGATAAATGGAGTTTTATTATTTGATCAAACATTTTCCAATTTGATAACAAATTTCTAAAGTTCAACTATGCTCAATACAATATTTTAAACTATCTCAATGCTTTTCAAGTCCTGCCATGCTAAGAATTTATAATGTATTTTAAAACAATTAATTTGTTTTAAATGGAAAAAAATTGAATGCATCAAAGTAGTGTAAAAGGTGCTAATTAATTTCCACTATGTTTGGAAAGAAAAAAGTAGGAATTTTGAAATAAAAACTTATTTATACATGCGAAAGATTTACCATGTTTTCTTCAACTAGATAGAACCCCAAATAAAAGCAAAACAAGAAATTAATAATCCCTTCAAATTATAGAACCGTATGCATGCATAAGTGTTTTATTTATTATATCATTGACTCCTTTGGTATGTGTAGTTGGAAGAGACAAGAGCCCCATAATATGCTGAAATAAAAAAAATTAAAAATTCTAAAAAATTCTAAAAAATTAAAGATAGAACTACCATACATTCCAACAATCCCACTTCTGGGCATTTATCCAGAAAGCTTTAAATCAGGATCTAGAAGAGATATTAGCATTCCCGTGTTCATGGTGGCAATGTAATACGTTTCATCTCTTCATTCATGACAAAGAATGTTCACTTGCCATGCTTGTTTTAAGATACATTCTAAAATAATTGAGTTAAAAAGTAAAGCTGGGTGTGGTGGCTCATGCTTGTAATCTTAGCACCTGTGGAGGCCAAGGTGGGAAGATCACTTGAGGCCAGGAGTTCGAGACAAACCCGGGCAACATAGCAAGACCATGTCTCCACAAAACAAAAACAAACCCAAAACAAATTGCTGGCTGTGGTGGTGCACACCTGTAGTCCTATATACTCTGGAGTGTGAGGGGTAATGATCATTTGAGCCTACGAGTTCAAGGTTGCAGTGAGCTATGATCACACTCAAGAATGGATGACAGAATAAGACTCTGTCTCTTAAAAAAGAAAAAAAGACAAGAAAAATGAATGTTATGCCTATGCGTATTTCCCCAAATTGCAATAAAATATTTTATATTTATTTTAAGGAATAAATAAGCAAAGGTCTTTGGTGCTGCTGTGATAAATTCTCCAATATTTTTATTTTAAGTACTGATTATCTGTTTTTTAAATAAGTCCAGAGTAAAATTCATACGCAAACTAGGTATTTTTGTTCACTTTGAAAAGAAACAGAGGTAAAGTGTTAACATTTGCCTTAGGAAGTAAAATATATGCCATATAAATGACAAATGTTGTAACCTCCACCTCTATTATGCTGGTCTTTCTTTTCCTTCTGCAGTCCTGCTAACTAAAGCACTAATTCAAATAGTTTTTACAGAATTATTATAATATGCTATGTGTAATAGGAGACATAAAAATGCAAGCCTGCAACTGTTCCCTATTTTTTCTCAAAATAGTTGGTAACTAGTTTCCACATAAAATATATGTGAAATAATCATTTAAATCATAAAAATAAGAATTTCAGATCTTTAATTAGGAGCAGGTGTGTATATTAAGCATATATGTACCAAGGAGCTTGTTTTTATAACCCTGAGATAATTACAGCATCTTTCTGGCTCATTGTATTTGAATGAGACATTTGAAATAAAATTTGTCCTACTTATGTATTATTGGACGGATAGCTAAACTATCTACATTATAACTGTGATTTAAAGAAAAAGCAGCCAAAATGCTCTACCGACGTGGGCCAAGTCTTAGAACAAAAGCAGGAAAGTAATCAGGTATCCTTAGTTTTTACCCATGTCTCTTTTTTTTCAATCTCTCCCAGCATCACACCCAGGATATGACGTTACTTTACTTGTCACCTCTCCTTGGGCTCTTCTTGACTGTGATAATTTCAGATCTGACAGTATTGAGAAGTACTTCTTAGGTATATTGCAGTATTTTTTTTTTCTGGTGTTTTCCTCATGACTAGACTGAGATTATGGGTTTTCTGGAAGATCACAGACTTAAAGCGCCCTTTCATTTCATCATATGAGGGCTACATACTATTATACCGACATGCTTTATGGCTTTGGATGTTGCCCTTGGTCACCTGGCTGAAGTAGGGCAGTCAGGTTTTTGTCCTTTAAAGCTGCATCTTTTTACTCCCTTTCCAGACTGCACCCTTTGGAAAGAAGTCACTATCCACAGCCCACACTTGAGTGGGAGTTAGGCCCATCCTCCTTTAGAGTACAATGTCTTTAAAATTTGTTTGGAATTCTTCTGCAAAGAGGTTTCTATTTTCTTCTACTTCTATTCATTTATTCAAATATATCCATATATGTCTATGGACTCATGGATATTTATCTTATACTTTGGGTTATAATCTTATACTAATTTATCCATTATGTTGTGTAAATTATTCAACCTTTGGACATTAGGAGATATTGCAGTTGACTCCTGTGTCATAATTCCATATGAGAGCTTTTTTGTTTTGTTTTTGTTATTGGTAATATTTCCTTACTTTCTAGCACTACAAGATGCTACAATTTCTTCTTGTACATTTTAATCCCAAATCCTAGAATCAGCCCTTACTCCAAGAAGCCCTGGTTCCTTGTACTGGAGAATGGTATCCGAAATCAGATCTGGGGGTCAGGTGTGCTCACTGCTACTGGGTTGATATTTAGGCTCTCTCAGCTGACAGAATAAAGAAAGGTGGGGATAATAACTCATATATATATGTACATGAATCTATAAATATTTATTAGATAGCCATCTCTATGTGTATTGAGATAAACATGGGTTCTTCAGCTCATATTTTTATCTACATTTTAGAGAAGATAAAACTTAGACTATTAACATTTAAATAATGGCCTCAAGGGCAAATACACAGTGAAGATGAAACTAGAATTGAAACTAAGAATTGTCTAACTTTAAAACCTATGCTTATAGTGATTCGTATCTGTTTCCTGGAATCTTCCAAATGAAATATAAGTTTTTTTTTCAGCCTGGATACATAGTATATAAGGATACAAACTAAGTTGCAGTAACGAAGTGTCTAAATTAGACAGAATTACATTTCTTGCTAACAAACAAAAGACATTTAGAGGGTTAGTTAGAGACTAAGTCCCCATTCTGTCTCTCTGCTCATCACTTTCTGGGATTTGCCATTGTCAGGAGATTCAATGTCCTATCATTCAAATCACCTTTCCACCCTATCCACATTCCATGCTGTGGAAATGCGAAACAGAAAATCTGTCAATGGGTATATCATGAAGAAGTTCCAGATGTTGCATTTATCACTTCTACACACATCCCATAAGTCTAAACTTAGTCATGTGAACTGCACCCATCTACATAAGAGGGAGGAGAATATGATCTCTAACTGGGAGGCCATGTGACCAACTAAGATTGGAAACCTATTGTTAAAGAGAACAGGGAGACCGGTACTAGGAGTGTTTAGTAAACTTTGCCACACTCTGATGAACTTCCTCTTAAAGGAGAATACAGATTATTACCCATTAAAATTAATCAGATATTGATGTTCTATGATAATTAGACAGAATTAAAACAGTAGGTACCATATATTTATGTTTATAAATAGAAACAGAAGTACATAGTGTATGCTTAGGGTTAGAAATAAAGTTGAGCAGAATAGGGCCTATGGAGATAAAAATATGAGATAAGAAAGAAATGGAGAAAAATCTGTAGAAAGAAAAGAGGAAAGTTTAAAAGTCCAAGGAAAAAGGAAAAGAAAAATTGGCGGAACTAGATTGATACACACACGCACACGCACATATAGTATTAATAAATGCTATCATTTAATGTTAATTAAGTATAAACATTATGCATTAATTAGTAGATACTATTATTTGCGGTTTTTTTCCACACAAAATTATCTCTGGGGGAAATACATACTCAAATTGTCACCTAGTACATATTACAGATTTTTCTCAAACCCTTTATTTTGAAAGACAAAGTGTATTTTGGAAAATCTACATTGATCTGAAGGGATATTAATCAATGTCTGTTTAAAAAGAAACATTTTTTGGTATGTTCGAAGTCAATTGTAAAATGTATTGTAAAGGAAGCACATAAATTCGAAGAGTTTAAGTATTAAGCAAGATGCGGCTGCACAATAACTGTTGGATATCACTGTGAAGAAGCCTTTTAATAATCACTTAAAATGAAATATATTAAGTAGTTATCTTTGTTGTGATCACACATATCCATGTACAAGATACTTGGGAGGGAAAAACTGATTCATCCTCATTTTGTGCAATTGAGTTCTAATGATTTAGGGAAATATTTCCAGGAACAGAAAAATATGCATCTTCAAAAATGCTGTATCTCAAACAATTTAAATACAATTAAAGTTGATTTAGAAAAACTGGTAAGATGACTCAAAAAACTGGGTTAAGTAATTAGAAAAAAACAATTACATTAAAGATGCTTAGGTATAATTTTATAAAATAAGAATGAAAAAAGCAATGCTTCAAATTGATTTTTATTTTATGTCAATATGATCACATAAGTAACTAAATTTACAAATTAATTAATTTGATAAATATTAACTGAGCACCCATCGCGTGGTAGGCACTATCCTAGGAGCTGCAGAAACATTGACAAACAACACAAAGATAACCCTTTTGTGCTTTTATTTTAGAGGACCTCGAATTAATTAGTACATTAAATGTTACATTAGGACTGTGACTCATCCCATTTCTACACATTTTTAAAAATTAAGTTTGCCCTCAAACTTATCCTTTGTATGTTGTATGCAATTTCCAAGTGGGAACATTGAAAATATAATAGATCTTATATTTTGGAATGCATATATATGATACTCACACAAATAAAGTGCTAACTCAGAGTTAGTTCTGAATTTGAGAGGGCTACATTCCATCTACATCACTTTTCCTTCTTACTATACTAAAGGGAATCGATTTGGAGCCATGGAGAGCCTATAAATACTAGAGCATCAGTTTTTTCCTCCAAATGTTTGAGAACACATGGTTTAAAACCATGTGTTTAAAACTCTGCTTTTTTAGTTTCCAGATAGCAAAACTCGAATATATGCTAGACAATATGTTATTAAGTCACTGAAGGGAATTTTGAAGCATTTGTGTATGGTTTGCTAGGGCTGCCATATGAAAGTACTACAGACAGTGTGGCTTAAACAACAAATTTATTTCCTCACAGTTCTGGAGTGTGGATTTTCACACTCCAGATCAGGGTGCCAACAGGGTTGCTGTCTCCTTGGGTTGCAGATGGCCACATTCTCACTGTGTCCTCACATGGCTTTACCTCTGTGCTCTCCTGGACACAGAGAGAGATCTCTATAGTTACTTCTTCTTATAAGACACCAGCCATATAGGATTAGGGCCTCACCCTTACGATCTCATTTAATCTCCATTATCTTCTTATTGCCAAATACAGTCACAGCCTTGGATTAGGGCATCAACATATGAACTTGGTGGCAGTGGTAGGGGACAAAATTCAGGCCATAGCGATTAGTAATCAATTATGGGTGGTTTTGTTAACAGGGGAAATATTTCAATATTTTTATTCCAAGTTCGATTTGAAAGGATAATGTGCCTAGATACTTGGGGGATGTGCCTGTGTGTGTGTGTGTGTGTGTGTGTGTGTGTGTGTGTGTGCGCGCGCGCGCGTGTGTGTGTGTGAAGCAATTGCTGTTAATAGGGGAAAATGCAAATTAACGTGTATAACTTTTAATTTTCAGTATTTTAAAAAACATAAGAAACCTTTTTATATTTTACAAGAATAACTATTTTAACGTTTTAAAAATAATTTCCAAGGAAGGGGAAAAATGGATGAGAAAACAAATGCAGTACAAAAAGAAAAAACATCTCAAAAATAGTTTTAAGAAGGAGCCTGAGGATCAGGAAATCTAATTTTAAAAAGTTACTGAAATTATTCATTTTAATTGCAGAAAAGGTAAAATAGGTTAGGATTGTTTTAAATCAATAAAAAAGTAGACAAAAAACAAAACTAAATTAATAGCAAAAAGACAACCAATTGCAACTAAGGGCACATGTCCAGAAAAATTTAAAGCAAGAAAAGGCCAATATTTCTTCAAAGAGTTTCACCTGTCTGTTATAGTCCATATTCCATGTATTCATTTTTTTGACACACAAAATATCAGTACTTTAGAATTAATAAGTGTATGGTTTATTTATCTTTTTAAAAAAGAACAATTATTATTTGTTATTTCCACAGCAAGTGGAATCATTTCATCTTGAAGAACTTTGATTTTTATCATCAAACACTCGGTTTTGCTTATTTGCTGTTAAATTACCTCTTGCTCTTTTATTTTCGGTAAAACTAGTTCTAGCATAACAACTTCGAGAAGGGCAGTAGCATCTCTTCGGAGAGTCATGAGAAACCCTTGGCTGTATATCAGCTGTCAGGACTCTGGTAGATGAAAGAGGCGCAACCTACTCTCTCTATTTTAGAGCATCATTTCTGCAGAGCCGCTGGTCACTGTCAGTCTTTGATATTAGAAGTGAAGTCCATTAACCAAACCTGGATTCCTCTTTTTAGCACATTTTGTACACCATGGAGGCCGGGAATAGTAATAGAAAATATATTTTAACCAATTATAACTAAACCACATAAAAATTTTAATTTTATGAATATGTTATGAGAAAGCTTACATCAGTTCTCTATATTTACATGAAAAGAGCAGCATTTACAAAGATTTTGAACTTTTAGAGAATTTTATAATTAGAAAGTTCATTATGCATGTAATTGCCATTAAGGGCATCATTATCCTAAATAATTTTATTATGTATTTAATTAGCCCTTTGCATACAAATCAGTGTCAGTATCAATAATGCTATACTGTGCCTCTTCTGCAAAAATAACCTACATCAAGAATTTGTTAGTTTTCAGTAAATACACGCAAAACAAAGTTAAGTTATATACTTAAACAGCAATTATAATAGCAGTGATGAAATTTTCACCCTAAAAGTGTTGCTTGAGAACTTGAATTTCAAAGTGATCTGTAACTTTGACATTCATGAAAATAGCTAATCTTCTTATTTGATAGCACATAGATCTATTTGGTGGAAGAATAAAGAAAAAATATATTTGCAGGCATTTCATGGAAAAAAAAAATTAGTCCAAATAGAAAATCCTACTTCCAAAAGATTGTGAAATTTGTTTGCTTTAAATAACTTCTTAAATAAAGACATATATAAATATATTGGAGATCTTCTATAATAAACGTTTATTTCTCCCTTTTTTACTGGTTATAAAATAATAATAGTAATAATAATAAATATACCACAATAGATGGTAAAGTGACAGTGCTTACTCCCAGAGCTTATGGAATCGATTTTGTGAGATGAGACTTGTAGCCATTATTATATCAGCCACATCGACATAGTCAAGATGAAGGTTTCAGGGGTTTCTACTTACTTGATGTCTCTCACTGGACTCCAGCATCTCAATAGGCCAATCCTGTTATTTAACCATAAAATTATTCAGAAGTGTTCTGTAACAGAGACCTTAAAAAAGGTAGTTTGGGAACATTTCTTCACAATCAATTTAGGTATAATTACCTACAAAAACACATATGATATTATAATTCTGCTTTTAGGGAGGTGAGACTAAGGGAATTAATTATAATGGCTTCAGTCCAAGGTGAATTTGTCCTCTTTCTCTTTCTTTCTTTTCTTTTCTTTTTTCTGTTTCTCTCCTTTCCTTTTTTCCTTTTTTTTCTAAGTTTCTTTGGCTTATTCAGTTTTTATCACTCTGACCCACGATGAAGTTGTGACAAACTGAACTGTACTGGGATTGTGAACTCCCTTCACTTCATTTGTTGTTTGATCATTCATTCATTCATTGATCCATTTTTGGTCAGATTCCTTTTTAGTGATTTCAGAGAATTCAAAGTCTCTGCATTTGTAATGCAAACACTTTATTGACTATATTTATAGGTGAGATTTCTGACAAAGATTTATTCTTACTGGGTTAACATGGTTAACTGTTACTGAAACATGTAACATGGTTAACTGTTACATGGTTTCACTGTTATTGAGAACAGCAGGGTGAGTGGGTGTCATTTAACCATTTTGCTCCTGCTCTTCTGTAGGCATCATACACATCATATAACATAACAGTAAGAGGAAATGGGAATTTTGATAAACTAATTAGGACAAAATGTAACGAACACTTTTTTTCTTATTATTACAAAAACCAGACCACACTGTGTAAAAACTCTAAAAACTAAAAGAATGTATAGTCAGACAGTAAAAGTCCCAGCATATACAAATATCACAGAGACCCTCTGGAAATATTGGTGCACATTTTCAAGCTTGTATGCATTCAAGCTTGTCTTGTATATGTGTGAGCATGTGTGCAATTTCTAGAATTATATCACAAATACATACTGTCATCATCCTATACATACCAATACATGGTTTGTTAATAGTGTAATAAGGTATCTTTTCACGTGAAGAGTTATAAAACTATTATACAGGACAGCATTAGGTTTCTGTTTTTGTACTACAGTATATTTAATTATAGTGCTTGATTTATATTTAAGGCATTTCTAATGTTGTATTATTATAAAAAATATTTTAAAAATCTTTCCAGTGCATATGCTTTATATTTGTAAAATTGTTTTGGTTTATGCATCCTGAGAGTAGAATTTTCAAAATCAATTGGTGAAAGAAATGCACATTTAAAATATTGACTAAATTTTAAAAGATTCGATTACATATCCATGAACAGTATGTGAAAATATCCATTTCCTAATATCCCCATCAAAGTTGTAATCAAAGTTTGGCTTTCCAAAATTCTTAGGAAAACCTATAGTTCACGGTATTAATGAACAAGTCAGATTTCTTTCTCTTTTTTCATATTTATTTATCATTTATAGGATTTTCCTTTATGCTTTGTCCCTCCACATCCATCTGTATCCTTATGGATTAGTTGGAGGTTTTCACAGAATAGGAACATTAATTCTTTACGTATTAAAAATCTTATAATTTTTTTTTCTATTTTGCATTCTTGGGATCTTATTTGCTCTTTTCAACAGAAGTTTTTAATTTTTATATAGTCAAGCCTACGTACTTTTTCATTTACGGATTTTTTTTCTACCCAAATTTCCTAAATTCACCTGCATTTTCTTAGTCTTTCTTATTTCCCATTTTAAATTTGAAGAAAAATTCATGTATTTGAAAGTGAGAGCATGGGGGTCAGGTGTGGGGGTGGTTAAGGGTGCAAAAGCAGGAATTTAGGGCAGTATAGAGCGCACTTTTAAACTGCAATTGTCAAGAAAGAAGAAGATTGTAGGCATATCTTAGAGGTTAATGCGGGAGTATAAACAAAGTATAGATATGAGACCACCTGAAGTGTTTTTCAGGACTGTGGGTTAACACATTCCAGCTGACTGGAAGATCGATGTAGGAGAACAGTTGAGAGAGACTCTCTTTCAGGAACATTAATTACAGTCCGCATTCTGAAACTATGGGATTGTGTTGTTTATTTGCTTTCACCCAACAATGACATCATAAAGGCAGCGTTTTGTATTGATTTAACATAAATAATCTGATTGTCAACTCAAACTGAAATAAATCAAACTAATAAGAGACGCTTTGCTAATAATTTCAAGGTCATACATTATCAAGACTTCAGAAAAAGCAGGTTGAAGTCCAGGACACTTGAGGAGAGCTCCCTAGGTCCTTCCTTCCAGCATGGAACACATTTTGCCTGCACAACAGCAGATGAAGTCTCTAAATGACATAAATGATTATCACCACACCCCAGAGAACATTTGGTCTATAAAATACCTCCACTTCATACACCAGATTACATAACATTTTCCAGGGAACTATATCTCATAAATCCGTAGATTCTGAATTTATTCGCTGTAAGAATTTTTTTACTAGAGACATCAACAACTATCCACAGACAAAAACCTTATGAAACATCATTAGTTTATTTCATTGAAAGTTCAGTTATCATGTTGGCAAAGAAATTAGATGAGTTCCCTGTTTCTTTCCTTCACCCTGAGAACATCCTCTGGTAAAGGGTTTGAATGGATCCCAAGACAGTTCAACTCCTTCTGCCCCAAGGATGATTAACATAATTGCAATACAGAAGAGTTTATACCTAGCAAACTGTGTCAGGATGAGAGATCAACTAATTCAGCGGGGTAGCTGTAGAAAGCAGAGGCAAAGAAATGTGTCCTTTCATTAAAAAAGTGTTTCATAATCCTTTCAAAAATAATAAAACAAACAAAAAACTTTCTAAAGCTACTTTCCCTTGCAATAAATAGGTATTGACATTAAAATTCAATCTCTATCCTCTTTAGAGAGGAATTTTATATACTTTCCCTACTTATCAAGTAAGACAAGTATGCTCATGAAATTATGTTATTTGTATAAAAATGGGAAATAAACAGGATGTAAAAGAATTACCAAATACATGCAAGCTAGCACTGCCAATTTTTCACCAGCCCAGAGGTTCTTATCAACAAATTAATTTGGCTCAGAGATATTAATACTTATCTGACAGCAAAGAAGATAACTGGTTCCACTTTTCCAAATATTGCATCAAAAGCTACATTACAATATAAGGAGGGGCTGGGAAATGAAGAATTTTTCATATCTGTATGATGGGAAAAAAAAATTCTATCTGTAAGGAGAAAAGTCAGTTTTGCCTGTTGCTAACAGTAGTCAAGCAGACTTTTTTAAAATAAAAAAAAAATAATTTTTTCCAATTGGAATTTAATAGACCTATTCGGGCTTTGGCTATTATTGCTGTAGGTGCTTTGATTTTTCCTCTGCGTCATAATTACCACTAAAGGAAATGGGAGGTGGCAAAGCACTATTCTGTCTAATTTCCTCTGATTTTCTTCTTCAGAACTTATTTTTTCCTTTAAACCTTTGCTCCACATATTTTATTTCTGTTACTGCACAAGCTGTGGGACATAATAAGCAGCATTTTAGCACCATTCTGTTCTTTACTCATAGTGGATAAATCACAGCAGAGTCGCTAACAGCTTGTGACTGACAATCTTCCTTGATAGACAATCTGTGATCCTTTCAGCCTTTTACTAATAAGCTCATTAGGCGAGAATGGCTAGAAATCCTTTCTGGGATATAGCAATGAACCACAGCAAATTCAGTGCATGTCTGACCACTCAAACTTTAGAGAATCAATCTTTCTTCAATCAAAACTTTGTCAAGTCCTGACGAATGTCTGCTGAAGGTTACTGATTTTTTTTTAATAAAAAGGTTGTCAGAAAAATCAAGGAAGCTTTCTAGTCTAACATAAGTCAAGGGGAAATATTTCTAAACCATGTTTTGTTTTGTTTGTAAATTTTCGTGAATAAATACATGAAAATGCTTATCGGATGTTCGAATTGCCATGATTTTTAAATTGAAAGTGAAAGGTAGTTTCCTACTCAGTAACTCAGTGACCAAAAGAGATAAGAAATTTAGTTTGATAAAGATATTGAGATTTTTATCATTTGTTAGATTCATGGGTATCTTGTATAAATAAGAAAGGCTTGCTAGAAATTACAATAAATATGATAAGAAGAACGCTTTATGCTTTATGCATATTACTGATAAATTAATATTGTCTTGTTACAAATAAAACAATGCAAAATTTTCTCATAATGTATATTTAACACAATTTTATTCTAGTTCTTTTTACCTAAATCTTCTTCTTAGATTCATAGTAATAATAAAAATCTAGTTTCAACTTTACTAGATCAAAGTAGTTAAAATCTATACCTGACATGAATGATTTGTTATGATTCTTCATTAATATGAGATTATAGAAACAAGACTGATAGAAGTCATTAGAAAACAGTTAAAGGTTTATCCTTCCTCCCATTCATGAAGTTACTCAAATCAACAGAAATTTGGAAAAATACAGATCAAGGAACCGAAGTATTTACAGTGAACAAAATTTAATCTTAGATCAGAATCAAAGAAAAGATTGCAATTAATTGATTAGAAGCTGAGCCCTGCATGTCTTTTTATGTACATATTTAATTTCATTGAATAACTTTTTAATATAAAACTGGTGATTCCATTACATGATAATCTATAGTTTTTGAAATTGATGGATGTTGATAATTAATACATTACAAAGTTAACAGCATATGTGTGTGTGTATATATATAGATAGATATAGATATCAAGAGAAGATATACATTTTTTACATACTTTTTACATTTATCTTCTCTGGATAAAAAGAAGACATAATACCATTACCAGGCCAAGTTTTGAAAAATACTCAAACAAATCAAAACAAAACAAATAAACAAAAATAAAATGTCTGAAGTAAAAATAGTAAATTCAACTATACTATTAGGGCAGCAAGTAGTGAGAATTGTTTAATATTTTAAACATTTGAGAAATTCTAGAAATGGTAAGTCTTATATTAATATTTGTCATATTTTCAAATGCAATCAGGAGAAGCCTATGTTTGAAATTCTCATTCTTATCAATTACACAAGCAGAAATATGTCCAACAAAAGTGAGTCAACAAATGAAAATTATCAATTGGAAGGGATAATTTCTGACCACAGAAGTACATTGTCGAGGTGGCCTGACTTTACCAGATCAATATTAAGCAGTGCCTGCTTGCTTCAATTATTGTCCAACTTGGCCTGTGTTATCAGCTTTGGATATGATATTTAAACATCCCCTTAATTGCTTGGTTTTGGCAAGACTGTCTGCAAATGACTCGAAATACAATATTAATTTGTTATCTTACCCAACTCCAGTAAATTATCGGGTTATGAAACACTAAAGAGATCTCTCATTTCCTTTCATTTTCATTTTTCTCTGAGGACCACAAAGAGCAGTTAATTACTAATTCACTATTATTTACAATGATGGTAAGACATTTTACAGGATAATAAATATAGTCTAAAATTCCATTTAGAAAAACATATTACTTCTAAACACAGAATTTTTTAAAAATTATTTCATTATAATTCTAATTAAGCAAACACTGTATAAAATTTAGGTAATTGGGTGTATGAAGTAAAAACTTGGTAGTTATAAAGTCCTTGGTGTTTACATAAAACTAATCTTATGAAAATTGACTAAAGCTGACAAATTACTACCAGAAGAAATGAACTTAATTTACTCAACAAACTAGGAATAAGGATGAAAGGAATTATAAAAAAAAATTATATTTTTTTATGACATTGCTATATAGAATCATTTTCAGCCTATTACTGGATATGAATTTAACACTTTGTGGACCACAAAAATGATATGCTGTTATTTTCAGACTTCAAGTCTTCACATTGCTTCTGATAGCAGCAACAAACCTATAAGAACTGGAGAAAATACATAGCAGAGATAGCTTGATAGGAAACTTGCCATATACAAACTAAATTCATAGAATGAAAATGAAATTTGGTATCTCCCCACCTCCCTTCTCTCCCTTTCATTCATCCAGAAAGCACTCTTTCTTAATTTTTGTTGGGGTGTGGGTATTTTTCACAGTACCCCCTCACTATCTCAAAAATCACACCAATGTGTGATGAAAATGTTTTGGAAACAGATGGTAGTGATGGTTGCACAACACTGTGAATGTGATTAATGCCAGAAAATTGTACATTTAAAATGGTTAAAATGGCAAATTTTATGTTATAGATACCTTACCAAAATTAATAAAAAACTACTTTAAAAATTACACCAATGAAAATGAAAATAAATTAAAACTCCATTTTCAATGAATAAGTATAGATACTCCTCAACTTACAATGGGTTATGTCCTAATAACCCATTTATAAATCAAAAATATCATAAGTCAAAAATGCATTTAATTCCCTGATGAACCCATCATTAAGTCAAAAAATTCTAAATCTATTGTAAGTGGAGGACCATTTGTATATGCATAGCCCATGTTAGCATACTTTGACTTCATGGAATATAGAATCTAGCCTTGACTGAGGAAATAGCCTGAGGATAATTGTATGCCATTTAGCCTTTAAGCAGAAAACACATGATCTTAAATTTGAGTGTCATGATCCTTAAAGTCTCAGATTAAAGGGATTAACACAACTGATGGTGGAAGAACCAGACATAATACTAAAGAGTCCACGTGTGCAGTAAGTAACTGCAGGCTATGCAACACTTAAAATGACACAGGTTGGAAAAATACTTTTCCTACCTTCTGACTTACTTTCCAGGTAATGGATTGTGCTGGAGATTAAGTAACATAAGACAATCATTTAAGACAGTGCATCTTGCTAGCAGTCACATTGGTAAATTCTGTGATTCGTGGGCTACTAGAGTACATGGAGTCTTCCTCCATACTGAGAAATTATTAACCCTAAAATGAGCATTGTGCTGTTCCACAAAAGGAATCTTAAAAACATGGTCTGAGAGGGTGCAATATTTCCAATTAATGGTGTCCCAAGAAAAAGCTGAAAAATATTTATAGGAATATAAAAATATTCAGCACCCAACCAGGTAAAATTCATAATGTCTGGCTTATGATAAAAAAAAACAAAAAATAACCTCCCCCCTGCAAAAAAAACCCAAAAAACATTACCAAGCATGCAAAAAGGCAGGAAAATATGACCTACATGAAGAGTTCAATCAATCAATTAAAACTGACTCAAAGATATTTAAAAAATAAACACAACAAATTGAGTTTCTAGAGATGAAAACTATCATGAAAGGAAGAATACATGGGATGGAATCTATGATAGATGAGACTTTGTAGAATAAAAGATTAGTGAAGCTGAAGACATAGCTGTTAATATAAAAAGCTACTCGAAATGAAATACAGAGTAAAAAGAAAATTAAAAACAAGAACAAAAGGAATAGAGAATAAGCAATGGAACAATTTCAAGAGGGTGAGCAATCTGAGTCCCAGAAGAGGTGGGAGCAGAAAAAATATTAGAATAAAAAATGGCTGAAATCTTTCTAAAGTTGATAAAATCTATAAGTCCACAGATCAAAGAAGTTCTCCGAACACCAAAAACAATCAACAAGAAGGAAATTATGACAAAACACGGCATAATTAAGTTGCTCAAAATCAATAATAAAGAGAGAATCTTAGCAGCAGTCATAGCAAAAAGGCAGGACTTGGACAAAAATAAGGAGCACGAAAGTTTACCAGTGGAAACAATGTAAATGAAAGACCATGAAACTCTATCTTTAATAAAATGAAGGGAAAAAATGGAAATATAATACAAACCCATCTTGACCAAGATTTCTGTGCCCTGACAAAATATTGTTCAAAAACAAAGGCAGAAAAAGACTTTTTCTTCTCAGACAGATGAAAACTAAAAGAAAACCAGCGTACCCTGGAGATATAGCAGGTTCTGTTCCAGAGCACCACAGTCAAACAAATATTGCAATAAAATGAGTCACACCAATTTTTTTGGTTTCTCAATGTACATAGAGGTTATGTTTACACTACAAGCAGTCTATTAAGTGTGTAATAACATTTTGTCTAAAAATACAATGTACATACCTTAACTAAAAAATACTTTTTGCTAAAATGCTAATGAGCATTCATTCAGCAAGTCATAATCCTTTTGGGTGGTGTAGGAGCTTGCCTGGATGTGGATGGCTGCTGACTGATCCAGGTGGTAGTTGCTAAAGGCTGAGATGGCTGTGGCCATTTCCTGAAATAAGACGACAACAAAGTTTGCTGCATTGAATGACTCTTCCTTTCACAAAAGATTTCTCTGTAGCATGTGATGCCAGTTGATAGTAGAACTTCTTTCAAAACTGGAGTCAATTCTCACAAACTCTGCCCCTGCTTTGTCAACTAAGTTTATGTAATATTCTAAATCCTTCGTTGTCATTGCAACTATGTTCACAGCATCTTCACCAGGAGTAAATTCTATCTCAGGAAACCACTTTTGTTGTTTATTCACAAAAAGCAATTCATCATCCATTAACATTTTATCATGAGATTGCAACAATTTAGTCCCATCTTCAGGCTCTACTTCTATTAAAGGCTGGTGCGAAAGTAACTGAGGTTTTAGCATTGTTGAAATTTGCCTTTTGATATTGGAATACATTCTTAAATAAATGTGGTTACATTGTACATTATTTTAATGCACATTTCTCACTTTACTTTTTTTTTTTTTTTGCTAATGACTTATTACTTGCTGTTTATTTTATATGACTATGGAAATGGTGTTAGACAAAAAGCAAATCCGAGCAATTTTCTTACTTGAGTTCAAAATGGGTCTTAAAGCAGTGGAGACAACTGGCGACATAAACAATGCATTTGGCCCAGGAACTGCTAACAATTGGACAGTGCAGTGGTGGTTCAAGGAGTTTTGCAAAGGAGACGAGAGCTTGAAGATGAGCACAGTGGCCGGCCATGGGAAGTTGACAATGACCAATTGGGAGCAATCATGGAAGCTGATCTTCTTACAACTACATGAGAAGTTGCCAAAGAACTCCACGTCGACCCTTCTACAATCATTCAGCATTAGAAGCAAATCTGAAAGGTGAAAAAGCTCAATAAGTGGGTGCCTCCTGAGCTGACTGAAAATCAAAAAAATCATCGTTTTGAAGTGTTGTCTTCTCTTCTTGTACGCAACAAAGAAAGAATGATTTCTCAACTGGATTGTGATGTGCCATGAAAAGTGGATCTTATATGATAACTGGTGATGACCAGCTCAGTGGTTGGACCAAAAAGAAGCTCCAAAGCACTTCCCAAAGCCAAACTTGCACTAAAAAAGGTCATGGTCACTATTTGGTGATCTGCTGCCGGTATGATCCACTACCGCTTTCTGAATCCCATTGAAACCATTACATCTGAGAAGTATGCTCAGCAAATTGATGAGACGCAACGAAAACTGTAATGCCTGCAGTCAGCATTGGTCAATAAAAATTGTTCTTCTCCACGACAATGCCCAACCACACGTGGCACAACCACAACCAATGCTTCAAAGGTTAAACAAATTGGGCTACGAAGTTTTGCCTCATCCGCCATATTCGCCGCTCACCAACTGACTACCACTTCTTCAAGTGTTTTGACTTTTTGTAGGGAGAACAGTTCCACAACCAGTAGGATGCAGAAATTGCTTTCCAAGTGTTCATGGAATCCAGAAGCATGGATTTTTATGCTATAGAACTAAACAAACTTATTTCTTGTTGGCAAAAATCTGTTGATTGTAATGCTTTCTATTTTGATTAATAAAGATGTGCTCGAGCCTAGTTATAATTATTTAAAATTCATGGTCCAAAACCACAATTACTTTTGCACCAACCTAATAATTCTAGTTCTTTTGTTATTTCCACCACATCTGCAGTAACTTTTCTCCACTGAACTCTTGAACACCTCAAAGTCATCCATGAGAGTTGGAATCAAGTTCTTCCAAGATTCTGTTAATGTTGATATTTTGACCTCCTCCCATGAATCACAATTGTTTTCTTTTGTTTTGTTCTGTTTTGTTTTTTTGAGACAGAGTCTCACTCTCTTGCCTGGGGCGAGTGCCGTGGCATCAGCCTAGCTCACAGCAACCTCAAACTCCTGGGCTCAAGCAATCCTGCTGTCTCAGCCTCCCAAGTAGCTGGGACTACAGGCATGTGCCACCATGCCCGGCTAATTTTTTTCTGTATATATTTTTAGCTGTCCAATTAATTTCTTTCTATTTTTGGTGGAGACGGGGTCTCACTCTTGCTGAGGCTGGTCTCGAACTCCTGAGCTCAGAACGATCCACCCGTCTCGGCCTCCCAGAGTGCTAGGATTACAGGCGTGAGCCACGGCGCCCGGCCCACAATTGTTTTTAATGGCGTCTGGAATGGTGAGCCTTTTCCAGAAAGTTTTCGATTTACTTTTCCCAGATCCACTAGAAGAATGAATATCTATGAAAGCTATAGCCTCACTAAATGAATTTTTTAAATGATAAGAATTGAAAGCTGAAATTACTGCCTGATCTATGGGCTGCATAATGTACGTTGTGTTAGCAGTCACAACACTAATTTCCTTGTGTGTCTCCATCAGAGCTCCCAGGTGACAAAATGCATTGTCATGGGGCAGTAATATTATAAAGGGAATTAGTTTTTCTCCAAGAATAGGACTGTGCAGTGAACTTAAAATATTTAATAAACCATGCAATAAACAGATGTGTTCTCATCCAGGCTTTGTTGTTCTATTCATACCACACAGGCAGAATAGATTTAGTATAATTCTAAAGGGCTCTAGGTTTTTGAAATAACAAATGAGCATTGGCTTAAATTGAAAGTCATCAGCTGAATTAGCCCCTAACAATATTAACCCCATCCTTTGAAGCTTTAAAACCAGCCATTGACTTCTCTTCTCTAGCTACTAAAGTCCTAGATGGCATATTTTCCCAACAGGAAGTTGTTTTGTCTGCATTGAAAATCTATTGCTTAGTGTAGCTGCCTTCATCAGTGACCTTAGATCTTCTGGATAACTTGCTGCAGCTTCCACATCAGCGATTGCTGCTTCACTTTTTACTTTATATTATGGAAATGGCTTCTTTCCTTAAACCTCATTAAAAAAAACCTCTGCAAACTTCAAACATTTCTTCTGCAGTTTCTTCACCTCTCTTCCTGTTCATAGAATTGAAGAGAGTTAGGGCCATGATCTGGAATAGGCTTTTGTTTAAAGCAATATTGTGGCTGGTCTGATCTTCTAGCCAGATCACGAAAATTTTCTCCATGTCAGCAATAAAACTGTTTCACTTTCTTATCATTTGTGAATTCACTGAGTAGCACTTTTAACTTTCTTCAAGAACTTTTCCTTGGCATTCACAACTTGGCTAACTATTTGGCACAAAATGCCTAGCTTTCAGCCTGTCATGGCTTTTGACATGCCTTCCTTGCTAGGTTCAAACATTTCTAGGTTTTGGCTTAAAGTGAGAGATATGTGACTCTTGTTTCATTTGGACATTTAGAGGACATTGTAGGGTTATTAACTGGCCTGATTTCAATATCATCCTGTCTCAGGGAATAGGGAGGCCCAAGGAGAGGGTGAAAGATGAGGGGGTGGCTGAAGCACACACAACGTTTATTTATTGTTTGCCATCTAATATGGGCCATGGTTTGTGGTTCCCCAAAATAAATACAATAGCAACATCAAAGATCACTGATCACAGATCACCATAACAGACATAATAATAATAAAAAGTTTGAAATATGTTGAGAATTACCAATATGCAACAGAGACATGTAGTGGGCACATGCTGTTGGAAAATGGCACCAACAGACTTGCTTGGCTGAGGGTTGCCACAAACCCTCAATTTGTAAAAGATGCAATATCTGCAAAGCACACTAAAGAAAAATTCAATAAAATGAAGTATCCCTGTACATCACCAACAGAATTGCACTAAAGGAATGTGAAAGAGTCCTATAGACTATATGGAAACATTGATCTACACAAAAGAATGAACCAGAAATGACAGTTGCATAAATCAGTATATAAGAAATTTTATTATTATTCAAATTTATTTAAAAAGTACTTGGCTGCTAAGACAAAAATAAAAACAATTTAGTAAAGGGTTTATAGCTATAGAAAAGTAAAATCTATAGCACGAATATCTGAAAAGGAAAAATGGAGAGATACCACTTTAATGTTCTTATACTATTTGTGAAATGACATAATATGACTTGAGAGTAGCCTGTGATAACTTAAAATATGTATACTATAAACCTTAAATCAAACACTAAAATAAAATTAGAATTAGTTAGCTAAAAATATAATGTGGAATCATTACAATTTGATTAAGCCAAGGTAAATTAGGAAACAAGGAAAAGAAGAACTGACACATAGTGGGCATTGAATCATATAGTTTAAATGGGCAAATTATATGCTATGTGAATTGCATCTCAAAGAAGTTGTTAAAAAAATGAGAAAGACAAAAAGTACCATCAAGTTGTATGACCATATTTCTTTTGGGAAAACTATGCAAGTCTCTCCGACTGAAGGGAACATCCAACATTGTTTCATAGATCCCTCATGGATCTTTTCAACCACATTCCCACACCTAGTTTCTGCATGGTATTGGATGCACCATAGGAACATGAAAGATCAGAAATATAATAGAAATCAAAGAGTCTGTTATAGGTTAAATTGTGTAGGCCAAAAATTAATATGTTGAAGAACTAACTGCTGATACCTCAGAATGTGACTGTATTTGAAGGAGGATCTTTAAAGAGATAATTAAGTTAAAATGAGGTCATTATCCTGGGTCCTAATTCAATATGATTGGTGTCTTCATAAGAAGACATTAGGGCACTGACACACACAGGGGGATTATCATGTGAATGTACAGGGAGAAGAAGAGCATCTACAAGCCAAGGAGAGGGATCTGAAACAGACCCTTCCCTCACAACACTTGGTAGGAACCAATCCTGCCAACATCTTGATGTCAGATTTCTAGGCTTCGGAACTGTAAAACAGGCCAGGTGTGGTGGCTCATGCCTGTAATCCTAGCACTCTTGGAGGCCGAGGTGGGAAAATTGCTTGAGCTCAGGAGTTGGAGACCAGCCTGAGCAAGAGCGAGACCCCGTCTCTTAAGACAGAAGTAATAAATCTTGAATGAGCACCAAAAACCAAACAAAACAAGAACAAAAGCAATTGAGACAAATAGGAAACAAGTACAAAATTATTACACAATCTATATCAAGGGTTACATTAAATGTAAAAGTTCTAAATGTAGTAAAAGGCAAAGCTTGTAACAATAGATTTTTAAGGAAAGCTTAGCTATAGGCTTCATGGGAAATGCAATCAAATATTAAGAAGCATATAGGATAAAAGAAAAATTATTAAAAATATAGGATGCTAACGCTAATTCAAAAAACCTGGAGGGGATATAGTAGCATCAACTGACAGAGATTTCAGAGCAAAGAATACTACTAGCATTAGAGAAAGCCATTTCATAATGATAAAAGTGTCCATTCATCACAGGGACCTGCCAATCTTAAAAGCTTATGCAGGTAATAGAAAATATTCAGAAATATATGAAGCAAAAATAGTTACAGCTAAATGCAGAAATGTTTAATTTCACAATCTGTAGTTGAAGGTTTTAATACCCTTCTCTAAATACTTTATAAAACAAGTAGACAAATCATAGATTTGAGTATCATTATCAAGCAGTTTGGTCTACTTGACATTATAGAAACTCGAGCTACACCCGAGAATAGCAGAGCACACATTGTTTTTAAGTGCACACAGACCGTATGCAATGATACACACATTCAGGCCATAAAGCAAGTCTCAATGCATTTGAAAGTATTTAGGATATATAAAATATATGAATTGATGATAAGGTAATTAAATTAGAAACCAATAACAAAAGGAACTATGGGAAATCACAAAATATTTGGTAACTAACACTCTTCTAAATAACATACGGATTTAAGAAGAAAAAAATTAGAAAATATTTTGAACTGAAAGGAAATGGAATCACAACTTATTAAACTTTTTCAGATGCTGGTAAAACAGAACTTGAGGTGAGGAGTTACAGCAGTAAACATCTGTATTAGAAAAGAAGAGAGGCTTCAATTTCTGGCTAATGTAATCAGGATAAAAAGAGCAAATTAAAGTAAATCAAAGAAAAAAATTAATAAAGATTAGGAGGAAATCAATGGAATAGGAATAGAAAAAAATAGATAAAATCAGTTAAACTAAAAGCTAATTCTTTGAGAAAATCAATAAAATTAACAAACCTGGATATTTTATCTTTCAGGAAAAAAGAAAGGTACAATGTTTCTTATCAGGAATGACATAAGTGATAGTTCTATAGATGCTATTTATTTATTACAGATATTTATTATAAAAGAATAATAAAGACATAAACAACTTTATAACAAGTTAGATGAAATGGACAAAGTCATTGAAAGATACAATCTACCAAATTTTAATTGAGGATAAATAGACGCTGCCCTTATAAAAGAGGCCCAAGAAAGCCTGTTTATATATCCTACCATGTGAGGAACTACAAGAGATACATTTCAGTTGTATATGAGCCACCCAGTTTTTGGTATTTTTTGTTATAAGCACAGATGGACTAAGACAGTGTGCTATCTTTTGTGTAAGAAAAAGTTGATATAAGAAATATATGTACATGCTCTTGTGCAAAAGGAAACACAGGAAGGATGAACCAGCAAACAATGAGATTAGTTCCCTATATGGATTTTGTGGGACTGGGTGGAAAGGGATGAAGGAGGGATACTTATTTGCGTATACCCTTTTATAAACTTCCAATCTTTGTAAAATGCCAATACTTGCGCGCGCGCACACGCACACACACACACACACACACACACACAAACATACAGGCAAAAAATCAACAGTGGAGATAGGAAAAAAGGTAGAATATAAACATATAAATAAAAGCAGATAAATAGTACTGTATTTTAAATAAATAACATAACTACACTGAGGAAGAACGAGGGTAACTACGTTCTGAAAACAGAATGTTGACTGTATACCCTCAGGCTAAAGACAAAAAATGAACTATAAACAAATATGCAATTTACTGTAAATCTGAAATAAGTTTTAAAAATAAATTTTTAAAAATAAGGTATTTATAAAGCTTTTTGAGATTACTTTTGAAGACATTGTCATTGTTTTTGTTTCAAAAAATGAAAAAAGAAGAGAGATGTGACAGAGAGGTGATCAGCAGATTACACTATCTGTACTCCAAACTATTTCTTAGTTTGTGTTAATAGTACAGTCAGCTGGTGATTTTCTGTAATAGTGTAAGAAAGGTATAATAATTGATATATTAAGTAACACAAAGTTCTCATTATAATTTGCTATTTTTTCTTTTCCTTTTGTTTCTACTAAAAAGCTTTGCTGTCAGGCATTTTGAAGCCAAACAAAATTGCAGTATGGTTATATATTGCAGATCTGTGGTAAGTCAAACCTGGAAGTGAAACTCGCTGTTCTACTGATTAGAATTTGAACCCTACATAATTTACATAAAATTTAAGATCCTCATCTTTCCTTCTATAAATTAATATGAACGATCTCCTAGGAAAAAAGCTGTAAACATTAAGTTATATAATTAATTTAAAGCACCAAGAATAAATCACTACACACGACAGGCCTTCAGGAGGTGAAAATTATTTTCATTGTTTGTATTCATAAGCAGGTGAGCAGATTGCTTCATTTCCTTTCGTAGCTCCTAATCTGTTTTAGTAAAATACATGAACAGCAAATGGGAAGGCTAAAAAATTCTACAGAATTAATTCCAAGTTTCAGAAAAATAAATGAAGGAACTATTTCTCTTTCTTCATGTAAGTTCTCTCTTGTATCTGCATCAAGGAAAGAAAAAAAAACATTTAGAATGAAAAAGGTGCTCTGGGCAGTAACGGATAGCAGATTGCAATGGATAGAAGAGAAAGTGTCTTTTAGTGAAAAATCTGTTCTGCAACTTGCAAAGAAAGCAATGTCATGGGATGAAGTAATGAATTTTTCTTTAAGCCAACAAATGATAAATTGCCATAAGAGCTTTTTAGCTGCAACATCAGGTTTAATCATGTTGGGAACTAAAAGAATTCCAAACACATAAAATTTTCCTTAACCAAAATGGAATTACACCATCAAATGTGAATGCTCAGTACACAGAAAAACACACAAACTGGAATATTTATGAGACTCCATTTGCAAATTACACTTACAAAGTGACTGCTGGCAAAATGACTAAATATGGAATTCAAAAAGAGGCCAAGTAGACGTTTTGCTGCAATGGGACCTTATGAAGATTTTGAGGCCAGGGGAATGGGAGAGAAATGCCACTTGGAATGGGGGGCATATTACAGAGCAGGATCTATTTGACTCATTTTCTCAGATTTGAAAAGGTGAGTTTAGAATAGAAATCTCAGTTCCTCCCTTTCCAAAGTTCTCTTCTATATAAACATAAGTAAATAACTCTTAAAATTACATAATGCAACTCATAAAATAAATCAAATTGCTTTTAATAATACTTAAAATAAATTGACATAACAGGTAGATAATTAACAGAATGAATACCATTGCTCAAGAGATCATTTTGAGCAACACATAATCTGATCATATTAACATATAGAAAAGGATTTTGGAAAGATATATTACTAGATGGTAGTGGTTATCTCCATAAAGTGGAATTATTAGTGATATTTTATTATTTTTCTTATTTTGATTATCTGTGCTTTCTTACTTTTAGTGTACAATGAAATATTTAGACTTATCTTTCACTAAAATAGATAACATTTGAAAATATGATGTTTATGATAATAACATTTTTAAGGTATTTTAACAATCACATAAGTAATATATATGGAAAACTGCCTATAGTTCAATATTAAGTATAGACATATAATACGATCAGTTCCTTTTCTTCTCCTTGAATTGAATTCTACTTCTTTGTAAATCATTATCAGTTTTCTGGAAGCTTGAAATTCAGTGTTAGAATATCATCAGTTTCCATAACTTTACTCTGCCAAATAGCCTGTCTGAGTTACAAAATATGCATTCTCTAGGACTCTCCTATCTGGTATCTCGTGTTCTTTACAAACTAGAATATGGGTTTTTCTTTGCCCTGATAAAATAAACTATGCTCTGATGCATTATACCACTTTTAAGAGGTATCAACTACTTGGGGGAGGAGCCAAGATGGTGGACGAGAAAAGCCACCAGTTAGAGTGTCTCTGCAAAAAAGACAAATTTTAGAAGAAAGAGAAAAAAATAAACTAGCAGAGAAACACAGATCGGGTGAGGGTCAGAAGGAAGGGTGCCTGAAACTACAGGGGACTCCACGGGAAGACGTTGCGGAGGGGAACTGGAAGGAGAAAGGTCCCAAGAGGCTTGGAGACCAGCGACAAGGGTAGGTGGAGCTGTTAACTTCCCCCTCCCTTGCATCTCGGATTGCTGGTGGGCTCCTGAGCAGTTGGAGAGACCTGCTGACACCAGCCAGAAACGGCTGCCACCAGTGAGCAGTGGCCTCTTGCGGACATGGCGCTGGGTTCCCAGCCCCCTCGGGGCACCTCCCCGGGCGTAGACCCGAGCCTATTGGCAGATGCCATAGTGCTCCGTTCTCTCCTTCCCCCTCCATACCTGAGGGTGCCCAGAGAGACAATTTAACCATCACACGGAGGCATCTCCAAGGCATGGGACTTTTCCTTTTGGGGCCGTACAGCAGACTGAGGGATACTCAGACTGCAAGCTCCTTACCTGCCAGCCCTCCCAGGTGCTGCTTGCCTGGGAACTCCAAGAGAGTGGGCAAATCCCAAGGTGGAGTGAAAGGCCTGGAGACCAGACCCCGTGCACCCAGGTCACAATCGCACTGCCCTGGGGCATGGAGGAGAGATCTGTGAAAGAGCCTATTGAGGAGTGTGTGCCTTCAGGGGCACATCAGCGTGCCTGAGCAGCAGCCCTCCTCCCAAAAGAGGGCTGTGCACCCAGCTCAGGCTGCGATCCTGGATAGGGAACCTCCCGGCCCATGTCACAGCCAGGGGAGATCCATCAGCCTGAGGTCCTGCTTGCTGGTAGAGGCCTGGGAGAGGCCACAGAGAGGGGGAGAGTAGAGGGGACCTAGACTTGCTCCAGAGTGCAGGTCTCGGACAGCCCCAACCCCCCAGCCCAGACTTTCAACTGAGTGGAGCCATTTCAGCCCCTCCAAGAAGCTTTGCACAGAAACAGAGCAGACCTTTGACCCCTGCTAACAGCAGTTGTGGAGCCTGAGGGCAGGCTTACCCAACCCAGCCCCACCCAGACTCACTCCTGGTCCTGCCCCCACTGAGGTGGAGAACAAGGACACACCTGGAAATCCCAGGGCCCCACCCATCACCCAAGGCACAAGAGGGCCTCTCTAGAGGAACAAAAGCTAGCAACAGGACCCAAAACAGCAAGCTCATCCCTACAAATGCCACCTACTGACAGGGAGGTCATCCTGCACGTGCTTTTACTGCATATATTGCATCTACTGATTCATCATAAAGGCTGTGGTTGAATCTCACCAACAAACACCACCTACTGGCTCAGAGACTAAACAGGGCATGTCATTATCCAAACAAAAACCTAAACGCAAAAAGGAACAACTGATCCAGATGGGAAGGAACCAGCAAAAGAACCCTGGAAGTATAAAGACTCAAACGGAAAGCAAACCCCAGAGAGGAACAACAACTCCCCGGCAATGGACATTAACCAAACTCAGAACACTAAAATGACAGAAGAAGAATTTCAAACATGGATTGTAAGAAAACTGAATGATATGTAGGAAAAAATGGATAACCAACACAAAGAAACTGCAAAAAAAATCCAGGACTTGGAACAAAAATTCACTAAAGAAATTGAAATATTAAAGAAAAATCAAACTGATCTCCTGGAAATGAAGGACTTATTCGGGGAACTACAAAACACCATGGAAAGCCTCAAAAACAGGGTAGATCAAACAGAAGAAAGAATCTCAGAGATTGAAGACAACTCCTTCTAATTAAATAAGTCAGTTGCAGAGATCGAGCAGAAAATTAAGACAAAAGAAATAAGCCTACAAGAAATGTCGGATTATGTGAAAAAACCAAACCTGAGGGTGATAGGGGTTCCAGAAGGTGAAGAAGAAAACACTCAAGGGCTGGATAAGCTATTTGAAGACTTAATAGAGGAGAATTTCCCAGGCCTTGCTAAAAATCTAGATATACAGGTACAAGAAGGTCAACGGACCCCAGGGAGATTCAATGCAAATAGCAAGACACTACGTCACGCAGTCATCAGATTGACCAAAAGAGCCACTAAAGAGGCCCTTCTATGAGCTGTAAGGCCAACAAAACAAGTAACATACAAAGGAAAGCCCATCAGAATAACTCCAGATTTCTCAACTGAAACCCTGCAAGCAAGAAGAGACTGGGGCCCCATTCTCACTCTTCTGAAACAGAATAATGCCCAGCCTAGAATCTTGTACCCTGCTAAACTAAGTTTCATATATGAAGGAGAAATAAAGACATTCTCAGATAAGCAAAGACTGAAGGAATTCACCAAGACAAGACCAGCTCTCCAAGAAGCACTCAAAACAGAATTACACAAGGATCAGCACAATAAACACTCTCGAATGTGAAACCATTCCAAAGTTAAAGATCAAAGTCTAGATTCCACAATGGCTCAAGAGAGAAAACAAAGCAACAAAATGCAACCCAACAGAATGAACAGTAATTCACCCCACTTATCGGTTCTCTCAATAAATGAGAATGGTTTGAAGTCCCCTCTCAAGAGACATAGGCTGGCTGAATGGATAAAAAAAAACAAGCCAAGCATCTGCTGTCTCCAGGAAATGCATATAACCTGCAAGGATGCATTTAGACTCAAGGTAAAGGGGTGGAAATCAATATTTCAAGCAAATGGAAGCCAAAAGAAGACTGGTGTGGCAGTTTTGATCTCATATAACTTGGTTTTTAAATCAACAAAAGTAATAAAAGACAAAGGAGGTCACTATATTATGGTGAAGGGCACAGTTCAACAAGAAGACATAACAATTCTAAATATGTATGCACCCAACTTAGGTGCACCCGGATTCATAAAGCAAACTCTACTTGATCTAAACAAATTGATAGACAGCAACGCCATAATAGTCAGAGACTTCAACACCCCACTGACAGCACAGGACAGATCCTCCAAACAGAAAATTAACAAAGAAATTATGGACTTAAACAGAACTCTAGAACAAATGGGCTTGACTGACATTTACAGGACATTCTACCCAAAAACCACTGAATACACATTCTTCTCATCAGCTCATGGGATATTCTCTGAGATTGACCATATTCTAGGGCACAAAGCATGTCTCAAAAAATTTAAAAAAATAAAAATCATACCATGCATCTTCTCAGATCACAGTGGAATAAAAACAGAAATCGACCCCAACAGAAACTCTCATCTCTACACAAAGTCATGGAAATTAAAAAACTTTCTGCTGAACAATTCCTTCATAAGAGGAAGTAAAGATGGAAATCAAAAGATTCCTTGAACTAAATGACAAAGGTGACACAAGTTATCAAAATCTGTGGGACACAGCCAAAGCAGTCCTGGGAGGAAAGTTTATTTCCATAAACGCCTATATCAAAAAGTAAAAAATATCACAAATAGACAACCTAATGAATCGACTCAAAGAACTGGAAAAAGAAGAACAGGCCAACCCCAAACACAGCAGAACAAGGGAAAGTAATAAGATCAAGTCAGAACTAAATGAAATTGACAACAGGGAAACTATATGGAAGATTAATAAAACAAAAAGTTGGTTCTTTGAAAAAATAAACAAAATTGACACACCTTTGGCTAAGCTAATGAAAAACAGAAAAGTCTCTAATAAGCTCCATCAGGAACAAAAAAGGAGAAGTCACAACTGATGCCATGGAGATTCAAGATATAATTTATGAATATTACAAAAACCTTTATGCACACAAACCGGAAAATGTGGAGCAAATGGACAAATTTTTAGAAACACACAGCCTCACTAGGCTCAACCGGGAAGAAATAGAATTCCTGAACAGACCAATATCAAAGACCAAAATTGAAACAGCAATAAAAAACATTCCAAAAAAGAAAAGTCCTGGACCAGATGGTTTCACACCTGAATTTTACCACACCTACAAAGAAGAGCTGTGCCTATCCTGAAGAAATTATTCCACAGCATCGAGAAGGATGGATTCCTCCCCAACACATTTTATGAAGCCAACATAACCCTGATACCAAAACCAGGAAAGGACGCAACAAAAAAAGAAAACTACAGACTAATATCCCTTATGAATATAGATGCAAAAATTCTCAACAAAATTCTAGCTAACCGAATCCAGGTGCTCATTAAGAAAATAATCCATCATGACCAAGTGGGCTTCATCCCAGAGATGCAGGGATGGTGCAACATACAGAAATGTATAAATGTAATTCGCCACATAAACAGAAGCAAAAACCAAAACCATATGATTCTCTCAATAGATGCAGAAAAAGCATTTGACAAAATTCAACAGCCTTTTATGATAACAACACTTAACAAAATAGGCATAGACGGGGTTGCCTAAAAATGATACAAGTCATTTATGACAAACCCACAGCCAACATCATACTGAATGGGGAAAAACTGAAAGCATTCTCACTTAGAACTGGAACCAGACAAGGTTGCCCACTATCTCCACTTCTATTCAGCATAGTGCTGGAAGTCCTGGCCACAGCAATCAGGCAACAGAGTGGAATTGAAGGCATACGAATGGGAACAGAAGAGATCAAACTCTCACTATTTGCTGATGACATGATATTATATCTAGAAAACCCCATGGATTCATCCAAGAGGCTCCTGGAGTTGATACATGAATTCAGTAAAATCTCAAGATATAAAATCAATACACACAAATCAGAGGCTTTAATATACGCCAACAGCAGTCATACCGAGAATCTAATCAAAGACTCAATTCCCTTCACAATAGCAACAAAGAAAATAAAGTATCTAGGAATATATTTAACTAAGGAGGTAAAAGACCTCTACAGGGAGAACTATGAAACATTGAGGAAGGAAATAGCAGAGGACGTAAAAAGGAGGAAACCATACCATGCTCATGGGTCGGCAGAATCAACATCGTTAAGATGTCTATACTACCAAAAGTGATCTAGAGATTCAACGCAATCCCTATTAAAATACCAACATCATTCTTCACAGATGTAGAAAAATTAGTTCTATGCTTCGTATGGAACCAGAGAAGACCCCACATAGAAAAAACAATTCTGGGCAATAAAAACAAAATGGGAGGTGTCAGCTTACCAGACTTCAAACTTTATTATAAGGCTGTAGTAATCAAAACAGCTTGGTACTGGCACAAAAATAGAGCCATTGACCAGTGGAACAGAACTGAGAACCCAGATATAAAACCATCCTCATATAGCCACCTAATCTTTGACAAAGCAGACAAAAACATACACTGGGGAAAAGAATCCTTATTCAATAAATGGTGCTGG